>JARHVA010003226.1:477500-627500 GCA_037957365.1 Torreya grandis
GGTCAATCCAGTCGACCTAGTATTGAAATTAGCTAAAACTAACCAGGTTATGAATTATGTCGATCATAGTTGACCTAGTTCTTAGTAATATTTTTTAAATAACAATACAAGGTCAATGTGGCCAACTTAGTCATGTAAACTTCCAAAAGGGGGTGTAGGTTATGGAAAGATCTAATTAAGATGGTAAATGATTAGAAGAGGGTGTAAAATAGGAGGTGAAGCTTAGAGAAATGTTTTTATAATATAAGTGTGTAGATAACAAGTGGCAAAAGGGGAAAACAATCCTTTGAATCACCAATGGTCTTCCCATCCCTTTCTCAGTGCACCCCTTAAGGCATGTGGTCAAAGAGATTGAGACTCAACAAGTTCTTTCAAAATATAAAGTGTTAGTAAATGGTAAGGATTGAAAATATTATAGGTATACATATGCCCCACTCAAATACCATCACGTGTCAAATGAGTGTAATAGGGGATGGTACTTTGAGAAAGAACATATAAAAACATGAAACTGAGATAAATAAAAATGACATACTAAAAGTAATGATAAAATGAAATGAGAGTAACTGAAAATACCATCTATATACCTTAACTTACCTTTTCACTAAATGATTATATGCAAACATCCTAGTCTTCATCATGGAGGGTGTAGTACCTACATTTTAGAAACCCTACGGATACCAGAATAATAATAGAAGTAATGTGTGTGTGCATAGGATCGTTAAAGTAGCAATGAATTACTCAGGGAAAATGGTAAATTAGGATTGTTAAGGCAAGGTTAAAACCAAAATATTGATGGAAATTGTGTGACAAAATGATGGTAAATGAATGTAGAACATATTAAATCATGTTGGGAAGCATGTAAAACATAAATGGAAAAAAGGAATGTAGAACATACTAAATCATGTTTTGTAAGTATGTAGAATATGAATGACAAATGAAATATCAATGCAATAAAACTTTTAAAAATATATGTAAGCAAGTGAAAAGTAAGCCCATGTAAGATAAGCATATCGAATCAAACATAAATTAAAACATGAATGACTAAAAATGAAATGTAATTCAAGATGTAACATAAACATGAAGTCATAAATAAATATAAACATGTAAGAATTCCAAATTTCATATGTAATATAAGTGAAATCCATATAAATCAAACAAGAATGTGATGGATAAATGAAAATCAAAAAATTTAAAGGATGAAAACTCAAACTTAGTGTTTGTTCTAAGATATAATGTAAGAAAACACAACCACCTAATGACATGAGTAGTATTACAATGAGATGGTGTGGTAATAAAATGATGTAAGGGTGTTTATGAGGAAGGGTTGGTCCTATCCAAGGTTTTACAATGAAACTCACAAACTATAAACCAAAAATTGTAATAAGGTAGATGTGATCAAGGATGCGATCAGTTAAAATCAATATCCAACAAGGGGAATATAATTAAAATGTGATGTAAATAAGTAATGTGATGCACGACATGAGTGATGTGAACATCCTTATCAAGAATGAGACACACTAGGCAAGTGAGAAAGGATAATAATTATCAATACCAAGGACTTAGGACATTTTGACTAATGAACACAAAGCTTGGGTTAACAAGTGAAGTACATAGATCAACCAATGAAGTATATATGCATGAAAAATAAAATGGGCCTACCTTCCCACAACATTTTCCCCACTCCTCAAGTTCCCTTATAGAGCCATCGATCTACTATGAAGATTTGGTACTTGTGTGAGAAAGTAGGTGGCATCATAGTATATGATAGAATGAGACCCCCTACCCCAGTCTACTGACCTACCACACCCCAATGGACTTGGATCTATCATGAGGCCAACTATGGAGTTTGAGATTCAACTAAGATAGGATATGTGCCAAATATAGATTTCATCCTTTGGTGTGCTCTAACTTTTAAGATTTTTTTTGCCTTTTAATCATTGTTTCTTTTTTATGATTTGGATTTTAACTTTTTTTGGATTTTTCTATTCCTCCTCCTCCATACGGATTTATAGAACCAAACATGATTAAAATAGGTGAAAAACAAAAGAGATCTTACACTTGATCACTAGATAAAAGGACCTAAAGATCAAGGTGTCTAAGGACTCCTAGACTTACCCACAAGTAAGTGTGCAATCTCAAAATTGACTGATGTGAACCTCAAATGAAAGGAGATAAAATAAATGTGGGGATCATAAGAGATACATCTATGTAATAAGTGATACAATTATGAATATGCTTGTAGCTTATCACAAAGAGTTAAAATAGTGTTATAAAAGTGATGGTGCTATGCTATGATAGTCATGTCACTAAGAGAAGCCATGCTAACCTACAAAAAATCTAGCACAAAGACCAATAAATGTAATAGTCATCCCAAAAATTGATATAAAGATGTTTTAATGTATTAATTTGTGAGGATAGCCTGGTCCTATCCATGGTATTACACTGTAACTCACAAGGTGATCACTAATGAGGTGAATCCTACATAAGGGAAAAAATAATCATAAAGCTACTAAGTCAAAGAATGACATAAAAAGACAAAAATGAAAGAGATATATAGGAACCAAAATGAAAAAAATGCCAAATGTAATATGTAATAAAACCAAAGACCTCAAATAAAGAAGTAAAGTGCGACTAAAAGAAGTAAAATGCACAAAAACAAAGAAACATGAGACATACTTTAGCTCTAAGAATATAAATAGAACCACTAGTGTTAGGCAGGGTGCTAAAGCAAACCACTAAGAGTCTAGATGGATCAAGGGTTCTATTGGCTACAAGAGGTCTATAGTGGCTATTTGGTTTGTTGACTTGCATCAGGCTATAGATAGACTTGTAAACTAGGTTGGGGCTAGTAAAAAATATATGCACAAAGTATGCATGAACCTCTAGCAGGTCCAACCATAGTAAAGAAAGTGGTTTAAAACTATATTAAGGACTGCATAAATAAGAAAGAAGAAACAATACTAAATGAAGTGAAATAGCCAATGAAATTTAAATATAGCAACTAAGGCACTTTGAATCCAAATTAAATATGTTTTGGGAAATAAAAATGTTTTCAAGAAAGGTTTCAAGAGCATGCCTATTCTAGATTTGAGTTATCTTTCAATGCAATACTATTGTTTTCTAGTAATACAACATTTCTAGTTTTAACAAGGGAGAGAGAGAGAGAGAGAGAGAGAGAGAGAGAGAGAGAGAGAGAGAGAGAGAGAGAGAGAGAGAGAGAGAGAGAGAGAGAGAGAGAGAGAGAGAGAGAGAGAGAGAGAGAGAGCGGGGGGGGAGGTAGGTTTGCATAAGTTTTCTAGTGTGTCTACTATGTAATGTACAAAGATTCTAAGTAAAACAATGGAATACAATAAAGGAATATTCCAAGAAATGAAAGTACTATTTAATCATGCACAAATTCAAGAAACTTTAGAAACTATGCTAAGCTAGATATCAAACAACTAGTTTTCTTAAACAAAACATACCCTAGCATATATACTACTGCAAATAAGCAAAGAGTTTCACTTTTTGAAGGAAAGTGCCCTCATATCAAAATAAAAAATATGTGTAGATTTTATACTAAATAATTATCCAATCTAGGAGGCAAGAGAGGAAGAATATCAGGTTGTGTGTAAGCTGAGTCGAGACCAAGAGCCAAAAGCTGTGGAGGAGGTAAAAAAGAAGGCACCAATCTATGGAAGAGCCAATGCAAGAAGAATAAAATAGGTGAAATGGAGTCTTGAGGGATCAAGGAGTAACCCAAAATATTTATCTATATTTTCAATATAAATTATAATCACCAATGGAAGCTATAGTAGTATAGGGCATCCCTAATCACAAAGGAAGTTATTGTGCCAAATAGGAATCAAGAGAGATTCAAGGAGGTAGCCAAGCTTCTAGTGATCTGATCAAGGGGGAGGATCAAACTAATATAATTCTTAATAGAGAGGAGAGAGGATTAAATGAATTAGTATGAGGCATATATCTCAACCCTAATCCACCAAAAGACCAAAAACTAGCCATTTCTCACTGTTTGGGACCAAACAGCGGTCTTCTTCATCCATTATTCCTATGTTGAGGCCTAGGATGTGGGTTTTTTTAAGGAAATATGTGGCCTAGGCTATGTATTTCCTCCCTAAGCCATGACATAGGTCAAATAGAGGCCTAGAGTGGTTAATAATTCCCTAAAAGTGCCCTATAGGGTCCCTAGAGAGCCTGTCTAGCATGAGAAGAGACCAAGGTAGACTAGGGATGTGTGAGGGATGATAATATGATGTGAGAGAGGTTCAAGCAGGTGGAAAATTTCTCAAAGAGTATGACCATGGTAGGTAGTGTGCACATGATCTAATGTGTAATCATAGGGAGGATTAGGGTCACAAGAAGTATGATTACATATACCCTTGAGGTATGAGTAGTCATTGTTCCAATGAATAAGGAGTGATATGAAGCACTTAAAATCAAATGAAAGAAAGTAATAAAATTATAATAGAAAACATTACCTTCACTTACTAGATAAGGACAATGATAAAATAATGTTGATGACATGATCTATTGGTGAAAGTGTAAATGTTACATAATCTAGAATCCAAATCTACCTTTAGCTCTATCTCCTAAAAAATGGAAACATAAGTGATATCAAATAAAATCATACTATCCAAAATGACATTCACTAAGGCATCATCCCAAGTGTTCTCCTTGTAAGGGATGTGGGTGAACTGGATGTCCTCAAATAAGGAGAGCAAATCAAGTGCCACCTTAAAGAGGGGGAAAAACTCAGAGCTAAGTACGACATAGAAACTAGTGAGTTGAGACATGACTAAGAGTGAGTCAGAGAATAACTGCACATAGCACATTCCTAACCCATGGGTGTTGGTCAAAGTGCTAATGATTGCATGATACTTGATGACATTATCCATCTTACTGTTTAAGAAATGACCAACTATAACAATCTCATGGCCCTATGAATCATCAATAACCCAAGCTATAGTTGTAGGTCCTAGATTACCTCGACTATTGCCATCTATGTGAATCACCACTGAGAAGTGCACCATTATGGGGGTCAAATATGTAAGATGAGAAACTACCAAAATTTTATCTCAAAGTAGGGTGGTGTAAGCAAGTTACATGGGGAAAAAATAATAAAACTAAGCCATAATCACGACAATTGACTAACATTGATCATAGGAAGAGGTAACAAAGGTAAGTGGGGGGAAGTTCAGAGAAGATGAAGACCAGTCGGTAGGACCAGAGCAAGTCATGAACCACCACAACTAGCTAACACCTATAAATTACAACCATAACAAAAAAGAGAAGGGAAGTTAGAATGGATTGACTACATGAAAGCAGAAAAATGACTAACTAAAAGTATAGAAAGTAACTTATATCCTTGGGTGCCCATGAAATGGGGCACAGGCTTAAGAGGCTAGCAGGGACCCGAAAGGGGTCCCAAGGACCAAAATGGGGCCAAAGCAAGCCCAATTAAGCTTTTGATAAAGAAATAGAGGCTACTAATGTTCTCAACATGGACCAAAACCTATAAGATGGATGTCTTGTACTCTAAAATATACCAACAACTTAAAACCCCGAAAAGGGCCCACAAGGTGCATTTGGTAAGGAGTGCATGGTCCTGATATGATAGAGGACCTAGGGGTCCAAGAGACTATAATGGTCCCAAAATAGACCCAATGAGGCCTCAAAATGAGAAAAGGACTCCACCATTACATCTAGAATGGGCCAAAACCTTTAAGATTAAGGTTGTGGGGTTTTGAGAGCAAAATTGGAGTCAAACAGAGGCTTGAAAAGGGAAAAAAGAAGGTTGTTGGCTAGGCCACGACCTAGACCACTACCAAGCTACAAAATTTGTGTCCTGGCCCACTTTTAGGCTATGGTTTATCCTAGAAAACCATGGCTTAGGTTAGAAAAGGCAAAAAATAAGCTTGAGGAGCCCAAAAAGACCTAAAATAGGCCTCAAAAGGAAAGGAAAGAGGAGAGACAAGAAAAGAATTCTTTTGATCATGCCAAAACATAGTTTTATTATTCCAATATAAGCATGAATGATCTAGGGTCACATTTCTCTCTTGTGCAGATGTGAGGAGTTAGAGTGCTAGAGGCAAAAAAGACATCTCAGTCGGTAGAGCCACCATCATTATGCGAGGCTGATCGTGAGAGAGTGACTCAATACCAACCATAGTAAGAGGTGAGAAGAGGTGGTAAGAGGCCCGTGATAGATGAATAATAGCTAGGGAAGGCCAGATAAATTCATAAGTAACCATAACCACTAACCCACACCACCTATAGGCACTGAAGAAGAGGAGAGAGGAAGTTGGTAGAGGACTAGCTACCAATAAGCAGTAACCCAACCAACTAAAATAAACAAAAGACTTTGATTCTATCCCAAGGTGCATCCAAGGAGGAGTGCACATGCCAAATGGCAAATGAGACCCACAAGGGTCTGGTGATAGATGCCATAATAGGGGTAGTCCACCAAATGGGGGCCTAACAAGGGTGTTCTAGTAAGATGTGAGTCTCACCAAGACACCACAGGCCTAGGCTCAAGCTTCTCCCTGAGAGAAGGCCACCACCTCACCCTAACTAGAGGCCTACCCATAAGGCAAGCCACTACTTGACCTACAATGAGGCCAAACAAGAGGGAAAAGGTAGGGAGAGGGATATGAAGCATCCATATCCCTAGGTTCACCAGTCATGACTTGAAACATAGGAGTTTCATGGGTAGGGTCATTGTTGGTGAATGAGACCTTTGAACCCAAATAACTAAAAAGATGATGGTGCATAATATGCATGGGCATGAGCTTCTTGTAATCTCTCCTCTCATTAATTAGGTTGGGTGACATACCATGGATGGAATAACACTCAAGATTAAACGTAGTGACTCTAGTGGCCTCAGTAGGAGATGCATTGAGAGAGCCAATACTCTTACGGGAAAATTAGGATGTAAGGGGGAGATCAATGTATGAGGAGACATCCTAGAAGAGGTCTCTAAAAAGAGATGTGTTGGCCTAAAATCATGGAATAGAAGAGGGAGTTGGTTGACACATGCTAGACTCCAAAAGAGTGAACGTTACTCAGTACTCAGCCAGATCATAATGTTCATCCTTCAGAAAATGAGACTCATCAATAGGGGATGTGTCGAAAACCATAGAACCCTTCATAATTTCATTTCATTATATATATTATAATGAAATGAAATGACATAAATCTTCTTGACTCATTTAAATGGTACCATTTAAATGATTCAAGAAGATTTATGTCGTACCATTTAAATGAGTCAAGAAGATTTATGTCATTTCATTTCATTTTATTATATATCTTCTTGACTCATTTAAATGGTACTACCATTTAAATGAGTCAAGAAGATTTATGTCATTTCATTTCATTTTATTATATATCTTCTTGACTCATTTAAATGGTACTAATGTCATTTCATTTCATTATATATATTTAACAATTAACGTCAACAACACCTAATTTGTTATAATTATTAACTATTGATAGAATTATCTTTTATTAGTGAAAACTTCTTCATTTTATTATATATCTTCTTGACTCATTTAAATGGTACTACCATTTAAATGACTCAAGAAGATTTATGTCATTTCATTTCATTTTATTATATATCTTCTTGACTCATTTCATTATATATATTTAATAATTTACGTCAACAACACCTAATTTCTTATAATTATTAACTATTGATAGAATTATCTTTTATTAGTGAAAACTTTGTCACTTTATTATATATCTTCTTGACTCATTTAAATGGTACTACCATTTAAATGAGTCAAGAAGATTTATGTCATTTTATTTCATTTTATTATATATCTTCTTGACTCATTTAAATGGTACTACAATTTAAATGAGTCAAGAAGATTTATGTCATTTCATTTTATTATATATATTTAACAATTTACATCATCAACACCTAAATTGTTATAATTATTAACCATTGATAGAATTATCTTTTATTAGTGAAAACTTCGTCATTTTATTATATATCTTCTTGACTCATTTAAATAGTATTACCATTTAAATGAGTCAAGAAGATTTATGTCATTTCATTTCATTTTATTATATATCTTCTTGACTCATTTCATTATATATATTTAAGAATTTGCGTTAACAACACCTAATTTCTTATAATTATTAACTATTGATAGAATTATCTTTTATTAGTGAAAACTTTGTCATTATATTATATATCTTCTTGACTCATTAAAATTCTACTACCATTTAAATAAGTCAAGAAGATTTATGTCATTTCATTTCATTTTATTATATATCTTCTTGACTCATTTAAATGGTACTACCATTTAAATGAGTCAAGAAGATTTATGTCATTTCATTTCATTATATATATTTAACAATTTACGTCAACAACACCTAATTTCTTATAATTATTAACTATTGATAGAATTATCTTTTATTAGTGAAAACTTCATCATTTTATTATATATCTTCTTGACTCATTTAAATGGTACTACCATTTAAATGAGTCAAGAATGTTTATGTCATTTCATTTCATTTTATTATATATCTTCTTGACTCATTTCATTATATATATTTAACAATTTACGTCAACAACACCTAATTTCTTATAATTATTAACTGTTGATAGAATTATTTTTTATTAGTGAAAACCTCGTCATTTTATTATATATCTTCTTGACTCATTCAAATGGTACTACCATTTAAATGAGTCAAGAATATTTATGTCATTTCATTTCATTTTATTATATATCTTCTTGACTCATTTAAATGGTACTACCATTTAAATGAGTCAAGAAGATTTATGTCATTTCATTTTATTATATGTATTTAACAATTTAAGTCAACAACACCTAATTTCTTATAATTATTAACTATTGATAGAATTATCTTTTATTAGTGAAAACTTCGTCATTTTATTATATATCTTCTTGACTCATTTAAATGGTACTACCATTTAAATGAGTCAAGAAGATTTATTTCATTTCATTTCATTTTATTATATATCTTCTTGACTCATTTCATTATATATATTTAACAATTTACGTCAACAACACCTAATTTCTTATAATTATTAACTATTGATAGAATTATCTTTTATTAGTGAAAACTTCATTATTTTATTATATATCTTCTTGACTCATTTAAATGGTACTACCATTTAAATGAGTCAAGAATATTTATGTCATTTTATTTCATTTTATTATATATCTTCTTGACTCATTTAAATGGTACTACCATTTAAATGAGTCAAGAAGATTTATGTCATTTCATTTTATTATATATATTTAACAATTTACGTCAACAACACCTAATTTCTTATAATTATTAACTATTGATAGAATTATATTTTATTAGTGAAAAAATCGTCATTTTTAAAGTGCATTGATATTAATTGATCATTATTTTTTGTAATTGACAAGTTAAGATTGCTTATCTAAAAGAGATGACAACAAATATTGGTTGTGGCAAACCATACAATCAAGATCCACTAACCATTAATTTTTTTGATATGATTAAACTTCTTGTTTTATATAATTTATATTTATATATATATTAACTTAATTTATTTAATTTATATTAAAATATAATTTTATGTATATTATTTATTTATAATAATTTGTAATATTTTTTAAATAATATAGCTCTATTTTTTTAATTTAGAAAAAAAAAAAAAAAAAAAAATCACCCTCATATTACCAATTCTATGAATGGTGATTACGGACTTGAGGAACTTTCACCGTATGTATTTTTACAAATTATTGGAAGGCAGGCCGAGTAAGATTAATATGATTAACCCTCATGACACTTTCAAATGAAAGTGATGGGAAGTTGTTTGACTTTAAAAGTTAGATGTATACTATCCCATCGAAAGGATACTATCCCATCGAAAGGATACTATCCCATCGAAAGGATACTTCTCTGAAACTACACTAAATGTGATATCCTTGACTGAATGGTATTCTTATAACCTCAAATTTGTTTCTCTCAACGTGCATTTGTTTTGGATTTATTGGGAAGAAAATGTATTTTATAACAAGTGGGTTGCAATTTTGAAAATTTCAAAGAGACACAGGCCATAAATTGAAAACTTGTAATTTTTAGGGAAGGTCACAAAACCATTCTTTTTTCCGTGATCATTTAATTTTTGGAGACTAGTTAATATTAATAGCCTGGTTTCTAAGATATTATATTAGTGAATATTAATAGTGTAACTTTTCAAAGATATTATATAAAGTCAATAATTTTCAATCTAATTTTTTTATTTTAAATTTTTATGTATATTAAATTTAATATTTTAAATTTTTAAAAATTAATTAATATTAAAAATATAGTCGATAAAAATATTATTTTGAGTTAATAATTTTCAATTTAATTTGTTAGAAAAATCAATTAATATTGATAATATGATTTTTAAAGATATCATATAAAATCAATAGTTTTCAGTTTAATTTATTGGAAAAATTAATTAATTTTTATAATATAAATTTGAAGTTAATGAGATGTAAAAGGGTGAATCACATAGTTGTGCCCCAAAACCAATTCATAGCTCCACAAAAAACAATTCACACAGAAGTCCCATCAACCATAATATCTTTTCAAAAAAATATAATATAAATTTTAAACGAATGAGATGTAAAAAAATTAATTAAATAAATTAGTAAGATCCAGCCATAATTATTATTGACAATATAACTTCAAGTCAATGATTTTGAATCAAGTTTATTTCTAATATCAATAATGTCAAATTGTATCAGCCATAATTATTATTGATAATATAACTTGAGTCAATGGTTTTTAAACAGGTTTATTTTTAATATCAATAATGTCAAATTGTATAATAAGTAAGAAAGATTCTTCTGAAATCAATTGCATATTTTTGTGTGATATGTATGATTCCACTAGTACTGACTCCATCTTTAAGAAAAAGATTACATAGACCCTTTTTGTCAAATTTAAGGACTGGATTGAGGTTTGGAATGGAAATATTATCATTGATTACGTTAAAAATGCCTGCATGTATGACTACTGTAATATTGATAGTCGCTATGTGGCTCTTTGTAACGATTAAACAGCCTCTTAATTTGTTTGCAGAAGCTGTTGATTTCAATTTCCCTTCATTTGATCCCAATACAGAAAAAATCAAAATATATGGCGATGCTCTTTTCACTAATAACGGGATCGAACTCACCAAGTCTGGCTTTGGTGACATTTTTAACTGGAGCTTGGGATGGGCAGTATACGAAAATCCAGTTGCAATATGGAGTAGGTCTTCCCAGGCCGTTGCAAGCTTTCAAACCCAGTTTCAGTTCATCTTACACAATGAAACAAAAACCAAACGGGATTATCGCGCTGATGGAATTAGTTTCTTCATGGCTCCTCAAGGATCCAGACCGCCCATCAACGGCTCGGGTATGTGGCTTGGACTGTTTAATGACACCATGAATGGTAAGTCCTCAACCCAGAAAGTTGCAATTGAATTTGATACCTTCCAAAACGCAAAGGTAGATGATTACCATGACACCCATGCCAATGATCCAGATGATAATCATGTAGGGATTGATATCAATAATATTACCTCTGCAACTACTACTTCTTTGTACTCTGAGAGGCTTAATAGCGGAAAAATATGGGACGTGTGGATAGATTATGATGGCCAGCAGAAGAAGATCCGGGTGTTTATGTCACATAACAGATCTTCCAACTCGAGTGCTCCACCTCCTCAGCGTCCAAAACTGAGCTATTCAGTAAATCTTAGAGATTTTCTTCCTGAGAAGATAATTGTTGGTTTCTCGGCTTCAACAGGGCTTTCCAACCAGATGCACAATCTTATCTCATGGAAATTTTCAAGCCAAAGTGATTGGAGCCATGATAATATGCGATTTGTCGCCTCTGGCTGCTTGGTTACCTTGGTCGCAGTTATAGTTATCATTGGCGGTGCAATCTACATTTTTATTAAAAAAAGAAAAATATCAGTGAAAGAGTTAGAAATCCCAGATACCAACAGTCTGACGACTGATAAAGTTTCAGAAAGAGTCGTTGCTGAGAGAAGTCCCAGTAGAACTTCAAGAGTCGTTGCTGAGAGAAGTCCCAGTAGAACTCCTCGTGAGTACAGGTATGATCTATAGAATAGATTTACAGGAAGTTATGTTTGAAGATAGGTGTAGCCTTAAGGTAAAACTTATACATTCTGTGCTTTCTTATTCACTTTATTAATGTATTAGCTGTGCTTTCCGATTCATTTATTGATGTATTAGCTGTTTAACATTTTTACGTCTTACTTAGTGAGTGTTATAATTTTTTATTTTTTTATTTTGTAATTGTTTAAAAAAAGATTTGATAGGATTAAGATGGTTGTTTGATTACTCGAGTAGAAACTTAGATTTAGATGAAGATAATATTGGATTGTAAAAAAAAAGGATTGATAAGATTAATTATTGGAAGGATTTGTAGGCCACTCTTCTAAGACATAATTAAGATTTAGTTCCTCCACTTAAAATTAATTTGTTTGATCAAATGAAAGATTGGTGGGTTCTTACACCACTAATTATTTTGGTGGACCCTCACATTTGAAGAATTGGTGGACCTTCACACATTTGAGACACAATCAGGGTTTAGTTCAAGTACCATCATTGAGTTGAGTAAATGAAGGAGGGTTTTAGTGTTTGTATAGTCAATTATCCTAATCACAATCAATCATATGAAGCTTCCAATCCACATATAACCAATCATCTTAATCGCAACTGGTCATCCAAAGGTTCAATCCCTCATCCTAATCATAGCTAAACATATGAGGGTCTAATCCCTATACATTGAATCACTAGTAAACTATTTTTGTTACTACATCACTTTATCATATTGATCTTTGTTGAGGTTCTTGTCTCATTATAATTAATTACCTTAATCGCAATCAATTATTTGAGGCCCAGTAATCATACACAATCATTTGAGATGTAATCCCCATACATTGAATCATTAGTAAGTTATGTTTTTCTACTACATAATATTGATTTTGGGTGACCCTTGTTTTAGGTCACCTAACCAATCAACAATAAACTATTTTTATGATTAAATATTATTTTATAATGTTAATTTTTGGTATGCTTCATTGTACATGACCTACTTGCTAGTGAAATTTAAATGTGTCCTATAAATTGTCCTCTTTCAGAGTTACATTAAAACTTAAGAAACTAATACACCATTTTTTTTTATCTTTTAAAATAATCTCAATATAAAATCTACTTATTTTCTATTGCTTATTTATTTTTATTTTTTTCTATATTTTTAAAATTGAGAATAAATATATATATATATTCTCATATATATATGAATATATATGAATATCTAATATTTATTAGAATTACATAATTAAGTTTTTACCAAAACTCTTTTTAGAGTTTTTGAATTAATTTATTATTATTAATTTTTAATTTTAAAATGTATATTTATAAAATTAATTTAATTTAATTATAAATTTATATTATTAAATTTTTTTTTTTTTTTTAATATAAATTACGTTAACATGTAAAGATGTCATTGATGTTATCTAACCTTCACTCACATTGTTTCAATCTCATTCATGACTGAGAAGAGTGTTTCAGAGTGTTATTTAGTTTATTAGTTTATTGAAGTGTAAATGTTTTTAATATTAGTTAAATGTTTTCTTATCCATATTTTTAAAAATGTAAGTTTTAGTATTAAAATAATAATATCACATTTTATAATGTAAATTATTTTATTGATTATATTTTTATTTAAAATTTAGATATAAAAATAGAAATATTTTAATTTTTGATGTGAGTTCTTAACATAGAATTTATGTTCAATATATATTTAAACTATCTTTCTCTAAATTATTAAAAAAAATTAGTTCTTAAAATAGTAATATTTTATTTTTATTGTAATTTTATTTATTGATGATGTATTTATTTTATTATTTACTAATTATTGAAAAGTTTTTAATATTAAAATAAAAATATTATTTAAACCCTGAAATGATCTAAAGAACCTAAAACATATTCAATATGTTATGTGTAAAAATGTATCATGAATGATAAGAATATAATTATAATAATATACATTAAAATGTAACAAAATCTATTATATAATTGTAGGTACAAAGATCAAAAAATTCAAGTGTATCAATTATAAGAATTTCTTATTTTAAGAAATATTTATGTACAAATATTTTATATTAATATACAAATGAAAGAGATGAATAAATATTTTTGCAACTAAAATAAATACAATGTTCACTAAGATTTTATGAGTTCATATTATAACTTTATTTTTTTAATTTTTTAAAGGTGGACTTATAAATGTATGTTGAATAAGATTAACAATGGATCAAAATTGTGTGGTATAAGATATGATATTTTAGAACTTACCACAAGATGATCATAGCGTTAAATCCTGAAAAGTTAGAGAAGAAATTGTCCCCATTACATCAATTGAAATGTAAAAATGAATTGTAAAAAATATTCTGCAACTTGAAAATTGATATACCATTTCCCTTATAGAAAACTTAAACTAGTTTCATAATTTTATAGATAAAATTTTATATATTCTTTGTACACTCTTCCAAGGTAATTGGATTTGATTTTTCTAACATACTAGAATCGAAATTGATGGAATCCCAAGAAAAGTAATAATCAATGGCATAATAATTGTACATTAAAAACTTATTAGTTATGGGTGCACACACAATACTCATAAAGAAAACAAATCTCATTGTAACATTATAATAATTCAAGGAGTTAAGTTCATATTAGACTTAGTATTAAACAACGATTTCTAAGAATAGAATTTGTATCAACATTATTAATTTACGTTAAAGTTCTCTTATTATGAGGGTGACATTAGGATTCTTGATTTAATAAATAGAATTATAAGAATTTAAAAATAAATTTATTAAAATAAATATATTATTATTTTTAATTAATATAAAATTAATATATATATATATTTTTAATTTATTGAGAATTTATATTATACAATGAGATTTTTAAAAAATAAATAAATTGTGTACAAAATATTTTAATTTATAAGTTTTAAGTGATCCAAATTCCATCTAAATCATAGTTTAGAATTTATGAACGTAGTTAAAATCATCTTCAAGGCGGATATAAAATAATTTTGATAGAATTTGAAAGGTCAATAGAAATGTTAAGAAGTGCATTTATATAAGACATTAAGGGCGGCGAATTAAAACTTTTCTACCGTGTCATTTTTGCTTCTTAACAGCTATGATGAACTAAGTGCAGTTACCGATGGTTTTAGGGAAGATTTAGTTCTTGGTCAGGGAGGGTTCGGAAAGGTGTATAAGGGAACTTTACAGGATGGAGAAATTGTGGCCGTGAAAAGAATTTCTCAGAATTCTCAGCAGGGAATCCAGGAATATGAATCAGAAATTAAAATCATTGACAGATTGGCGCACCCTAACTTGGTTCCCCTTTTGGGATGGTCTCGAGATCGAAATGGTGAACTGTTGCTTGTTTACGAGTTCATGTCCAATGGCAGTCTGGACAAATACCTCTTCGGAGGAAAAAATCAGTATCGAAAGCTAAATTGGAAAGAGAGATACAGTATAGCCTGTGATTTAGCTTCGGCTCTGGTTCATCTCCACGAGGAATCAGACCCCCGAGTACTGCATCGAGACATAAAATGTAGCAATATCATGTTGGACTCCAGCTTTGTGGGAAGGCTCGGAGATTTTGGCTTGGCTCGCCTGATGGAGCACGATAACACTTCTCGCTACACAAACCCTGCTGGAACCCTGGGTTATATCGCACCCGAGTGCTTTGAGACGTTGCGAGCGAGCTCAGAATCAGACGTCTTCAGCTTTGGTGCGGTGGCTCTGGAAATTGCTTGTGGAAGGCGGGCAGTAGACAGAGAGCTAGCAGACTATAATTTGCGTTTGGTAAACTGGGTGTGGAGTCTTTATGAAGCAGGACACGTACTGGATGCTGCTGATGATGGACTGGATAAGGAAAATGATGGTACAGAAATACGACAGTTGATGTTGATTGGATTGTGGTGCTCCAATCTTGACTATAAACAGAGACCAAAAGTAAAGCAAGTCCTGGAAGCCTTGAAATTCGAATCTGCAGTGCCTGACCTCCTGTGAAGAATCCCCGGAGTTCCTCTATGACTTATATGTGCCTGTGTTGTGTTCGTGGGTGGACATTAAAGGGATTTTTCCTTTACTGCCATGGTACTAGGGTCTAATATACCTGTTTATATGCTGTTAAAATCATATGTTTGTCTTTATAGATTTTAAAAGGATCTGAACAACCCAACAACGGCTCAGATGTGTGACTCAGGTGTGTTTCTACTTTTTGAAGCGGTAACAAGGCAAAAACATATTCCCTTATTACTTTTTGGGCAACCCCTTCATGCAATAGTTATATCCAGCTACATAATAATACCGCCAATGGTAAGTCATTAGACCATAAAGTTGCAATTAAATTTGACACATTAAAAAACTCGGAAATAGATGAATTTCATGACATCAACGCCAATGATGCAAAAAACAAATGATGTGGTGATTGATATCAATAGTATTATCTCTGTGAATACTACTTCTTTGTTTGAGGGGCTTAACAGTGAACGAATATGGAATGTGGATAAATTATGGCCACCAACAATTGGTGCATTTGATTTGACTGATGTAAGGGTCGTTTAACACTTTTACATGTTGGTACCATTGTAAGGGTTAAGACCATACAGCTCATGCCTATAAGGATTGGGAGGTTATAATCATAAGGGTTATGATTTTAACGGGTTGTAGGCATAACTTTTATAATCGTAACTCCTTTTTCTATTCGTTGTTAATGATATAGGTTTAAAGGAATTTAAGAAATTATATTTATAAAATAAATATTTGAATATATGTTAATATTTTATATTCTTTGTTGATATTAAAATTTAGTATTAGATACTTGACAATATCAATCTTGACTTACATTTACTTTACATAATTTGTGTATACATATATGGCTCTTACACACCTTTCTCTCCCATCCAAATGCTTTCCATAGGTCTAACTTTCTTACATCGCTATTAGTTACCTATAGAAATTTCCTAATCTATGTCCAACATGTTCATTATCATACTCAAACTGTCTCCAAATCATCATATTAGTATTCTTGCCTTCGAAACTAGTCCATCAAACTTAAATACCTACGGAATTATTCAAGTGTCCAAATCCAATGAAATCACCCATTCCCCAAACAACAACCATTTTTCAAATTAAAATTATATTTATTGGTCAACACATACATTTAACATGTCAATGACATGGGAAAGTACCCAAAAATTCACATACAAATAAATAATAGGTCCAAACATATTCCTTATCTAGAATTATTGACAAAGCATCTATCACTCATATAAAATCATTTGCACATTCAAAGGGTCAACCCCATTCTCTCAAATTTAACAATCAATCACAAGGAGCATGTCCTAGCCAAGTTTGAAGCACCTCAAGACAACTCAAAGTTTCTATTTTCTAAGTGTTAAAAGCTATATCACAAGTTACATTCATAAAAGGAGAAATAATGCACACATACTCATAACAAAAATAACTATATGTGGTTTGATTTCCGTATTTGAAGTGTTAGATATGAATAAATACTCAACCATTCATCAAAGAGTGGTTGATGTTAACTTAAACCACTATTCTTTCATATTTGTATGCCTAAACCCATTGTCAAAAGTGGACTTAGGGATTAAAAGATAAGGAGACAAGTTTCTCGATATTGCACACATAGTTAGCCATTTATATAGACTGTAAAAGGGTACAGATCTATACTATAATGAAGAGGAACTATACACAAATGAATTTGGTAGATTACAAATGTTAACATTTATTAATAATTGATTTAACATTTTTGGGAATAATGGAGTTTTATTCCTAGTTTAAGCTAAGGGTCTACAGTAATAAATCAGCAAATAATCTTGTAATAATTATAGTATTGATTTGTATAATTTATGTGTCTTTTAAAACTTTCTAAAAATAACAATAAATAAGGAGAAATGCAATTTAGCTTAAAACTGGACTGAGACGGATGAGACAAAGGTTGAAACTAGCTGTACAGGACTAGAACAGTGTCACAAATCAGAATCTAGCTTTCATTCGATGAAAGGATAGGAGCACCAAAAATAGGACATTTCGAGTTTTGGTTCTATAGTCCACTCCTACTGCTATTGTCCAAACTACTCTTAGAGACTTGAGCTTTCTAGGTTTTTTTCACTATTCCTGTGTGAGCCTTCCTATGAAATTTCAAGTGTTGAGTGTTGGCAGAGCTCCTTGTAGAGCTGATTTAATCTTCAAAACCCTAGATGTTCATTATGCTTGATAAAACTTGAGAAAAAGGGGTGTTAATGTGTGCAAAATGTATTAAATGTGTTATCCACATACCTTGTGTGGACACATTGTCTACATACCAATACTTTGAAGAGGGATCAAGCTATATGTAGTTCTCCTACCTAGATGTGATTTGTGCAATTATGTGATGTAGATGCAATTGTGCCAAATTGAAAATATTTGAGGTGGCTAGGGATTGGTATGAGAGTTTGAATAGTTTTGTAGTTATGTTGGGTGACTATATACAGAGAATAGGGAAGTTTATCTTAGTAGTTTGGTTGTATTCTTACTTGTTTTTTAAGATTTATCACCACCCTTTGTAAATCACCTTTTGTCGGTATTTTATAGGTAACTATTGATCATGGATTAGATGTGTTCACTCTAGGCCAACACGATGAAGGATACAAATCGGATGAAAATGGTCATTTGGGCTCAAAATGTGATTGGACAGAGGTGCCAAAAATGGAACACCCTAGGGTCTGATGCTATTGTCCAGGTATGGCACTCTAGTCCTATAGGTTCAGGACTTGGAGGGATAGGATTGGCCTGGAAAATAGAGTCTAGTTAAGCTAGAATCATCATTTGGAAGACCACAAATGACTAGGAATAAGAAAAAAGGTACATGAAAGGGTCATAAGAGCATATAAAGAGGAGCTATGGATAAGATGTCACAAACCACACTCAAACTAACAATTTGAACATTTTATGACTACATTTTCCCCTCCTTTCTTCTTGTGATGCAGCAAAGAAAAATACTAGGATAAAAAATAGTAGAAAGCATACTTGAACTTACCTGCAAGGGTGAAGGCCAAAAAAATTACGTGATGCTGAATGATGTTGGGTATATGTTAGGTATGTGTTGTATTAAGAGTAATATCACGAATGGAGCTGAGTGCTCAGTTCCTTAAGAGTGGCTCAAGAATGCAAAGGTTGGCCCTTTGGCTCCATCGTCACCCACTAAGTGAAGTTATATGATCTTACATGTGTTGATCAATGCTTAGATTATGTGTTCAATTTCTTTAAGTAGGTGGCTCAAGAATACAAAGGCTAGCTAGTCCTTTGGCTCCATCATTACCCACTAAATGAAGCTATGTGATCCTACATGTGTTGATCAATGTTTGGACTATGCCTCCAATCCCTCTAAGTAGGTGGCTCAAGAATAGAAAGTCTAGCTAGTCCTTTGGCTCCATCATTATCCACTAACTAAAGCTATAAACTGATACTGGTATGAATATGTATCATATGAGATGGCTCCTGAAGCTCATGATTGCTTTAAAATATGATAATGTGTGATAGATAGCTGAATGTATACTGGAAACTAGGCCAATCTTGGCTACTTTAAAAGGTGGAGATTAAGCTTGTATAAAACCCACTCAAAAACTGAGAACTAGGCTTATATGGAAGCCACTTGGGAATGATGCCAACCACCTTCAGATGGAATAAGGCACACAACTACTGAGAATGCCTGAGTAATGCAATGAACTGAAAGGAAAAGAAGGCAAATGTGTTGCACATATTTCCCCCAATCACTGATGTCTATAACACATATTTTGATCTAGAAGTTGTACAAATTGCCTAATATGAAACTAGAAGTGAGAGCCATCATGTTACGTATGATGCCCCATATATCTGGATTCTCCGAGAAAAACTATTCTAAAATTATTGAATCTGATCTAAATTATCACTGACAAAACTATAGCTAGTTGACAAAATTATAACTAAACTTACTTTTCTATCTGTTTCTAAAAAAATTGGGTTTTTTATTGTTTGAACAAGAACATCAAAAATAAGACACCTTGGTGCCCAACATTGTAATCCAATTCTTATGCTCTTGTCCTTTGCTATTTTTTATCACTGTTCTATAATTATCACTATTTTTTTGGTCTATTCTACCTAGTTTGATCTCTGATTACTGTTCTAAGTGTTTTGAAAACTTATTTTTCACTGGTAGAAGGCTCTGATCTTTATGATAAAACCCTTGATTGTTGCCCCCTCTTTTGAGGGTAGGAATGAAGACTTGTAATGACTATCATAAGAGAAAGATCCCTACAAGTGTGTTATGCTATGAAATACATGATATGGAAATGCCAATCAAAAATATGTCTCAAAATATAACATAGTTTGTAATGGAGATTATTAGATCAATATGCGTATGCCTAGATAGCTGTAACAATGTAATAACATGTGCAATAAAATGAATTGAAATTGGAAATATGGTTAATTATTATTTATTATTTATCTAAGAGGGATGGAGCATGATGTCCATCATGGCATCCAAGAAAGAAAGGTAATACATGATGTGGATCATGGCATTACAAACAATTGAGAAGCAATCAACCAAATAAGCACATAAGAAAATAAGCAAGAAACATACAAAAGTGACCAAGGGGCCAAGAAAACTAGGGACATGGGCACATGTCACTCAAACTGGGAAAGCAAGCATACAAGGCATGTTTAAATGCCCTCATACACATACCATTGAAAGCAATCGAGGTTGGCACAAGGGCCACATGCACACATATAAGAGTACAAGAAAAGGACATTGTCAATTGTCCTAAGGCACACACAAGAGACAAAATATGAACTAATAAAATGCAATCACATCTAGCTATTCAAAGCAAGAAATGAAGGCATGTAAAATATAGAAATACATTTGCATCTTAACTAATGAAAGCAAGAAAGAAAAGGATGCAAGACATATAGTACAAAACTAGGTAGATGCTAAGAAATACATAAGTGTTATATACTAGTGATTTTTGATATAATAATCTATGTAAGATAGTAAGTAATGTACATCATCATGATAACTAGAGTGTGTGGTGTAGGAATGACATAACCTAAGTGGTGTAGTCATGTAAAAGATGCCCCTAGTAGGTAAATATGCCAATGTGTGTCTCAAATGTAGAAATAAGACTCCCTTTTAATGGGTAGAGTGAAGCTATCAAGGATCTAGGTGTCACTACACACACGTAAAGAAGATCAAGTGAAGCATGGTAATGTAGATAAATTGATAAACAATAGCATAGATCAAAAAAAATTAAGTCTAGCATGGTAGTAGAAATGTAAAGCATGGATAATGCATACAATTAAAAAGTTTTTGGCGTTTTGAATTATTTGAATGTTTTTGTATTTTGAAATTTTATATTGTTTTTGGTATTTTTAAATAATCTATGTACAAGAAAGTGAAAATAAAACTATGTACAAGTAAGCTAAGAAATTTATGTATAAGAAAGAGAAAATAAATGAAACTAACCTATGGGTCTCATAAGATACTCCCTATCATGGTGTCATGTAATAAGGAGAGGGGTCGTGTGTGATCATGAAGTACGATGGAAGGACTGAGACTGTGATTTTAAAAGTTGTGTATGTTATAAGTGCTCTGAAATCTCTGTAGTATAAATTGACTATGGGGTCCCCTTGTAACTCTGAGAAATAGATGTAATTGTGGGGCTCTTAAGGACCCATATGATAGTAGAATAAGCTCTCTAAAAATGTGCTCTATGTGTAAAGGCATGAGACCTCAATGATACTACCTTGGATGTGAATACTATAGCTGAAAGCTATTTGAGTCCAAAAAATATCGTTGATGTAGTGGTCTCTCTAAGAGAGGCCTCTATGGAAGTGTATGAACTCTCTGTACTGACAAGGGAGGCCTCAATTGTGTTTGAATATTAATTGGAGGAAGAATTGTAACTGGTGGAAGAGTTAAAACTAGTGATAGGAAAGTAGGAAATGGATCTGAAGAGGGGAGTGGTAACTCATATGGAACTTTGCCAACTGTAACAACCTGATTAGTGTGAATGAATTTCATGCATCTGTGAACTATAGAAGGTAATTCACAAATTTTTTGTATCCATAGTTGATTAGACAATATGTCAAAGACTCTTACACTGGGAACTATAGTAAATAGTGTGGCCACATGTGTAGGACAAGAATATAAAAGAAGTATAGTCTCACATAATGAACTCTGTATGTCAACACTAAATCCATTGATAGCTATGTCAATCAGAGTAATATCTTTCTCTAAATATCTTAAATGTTGAATTAATGTCATAGTGCACATGTTCACACTAGATTCATTGTCTATGAGAGCACTATGAATGGGATGATGATCAATGTATGCTCTGATAAAGAGTGCATGGTAATCTGAATCATCATCAGCTATCTTCTTCTTTGAGAAGGAGATCGAAGATCTAGATGAAACTTTAGAATTATAAACACCAATCATATTGCTCAAAGGGTGTGACTCCACTGAAGGTGAATGATATGTATATGTTGGATGATGTGAATGATATGCATGGTGAACACTAGATGTGTCCTTTGTCTCTTGTTTAGAATGTTGTGGGAATGGATTTGAAAAAAATTTCAAATCCTTATCCTATGTTTGCTTTGCCTGAGGAGGCTCAACTGGAGTGCCAAGATCAATGAGTTTTCTATCTATCAAGTCTTGTATCTTATGCTTCAAACTAATGCATTTTTTTGTTGTGTAGCCTGGTGCCCTATGAAAATCAAAAAATGCATTCTGATCATATCCATGTGGAAGAGTATTTATTGGATCAACTTCCCAAATAGGAGGGATATTGCATTCTAAAAGCTATTATAAAATTGTGGCTGGAGATACTAGTAGATTGGTAAAGGTTCATCAAGGAGGGGATGATAAAACCACTTGCTAAGGGAGATCTAAAGCCACATTAACTGTAGGTTTATTTTTACTTTTGCTATCATTGACCTTTACTTTGTATGTAACTTTACTATTGCTCTTGTTTGTTGTTTATGATATGCTTGTGTACTTGAGTTTCCCCATTGAAATGAGTTTGAATTCCCTGTTTTTTATTATATGACATAACTCAATGAAGGAAGAGAATATTTTGAACATTATTTACTCACGAAAAACTAGAAGAACACTTTGTTTGAAGAGATCTTGTAACTTTTGATCGGACATGGGGCTAGTAATTTTAGCCAAGATAGTCTTATATCTAAGAACATAATCTGTAAGATGTCCATTGGACCTTTGTTTTTTTTGTGCAATTTGAGTATAATAAACCTTGTCACCTATGTTACTACTAAAATGAGATAGGAACTGTCAGCTAAAGGATTGAATGTGTTGATCGACCGACTTGGTAGACTATAGAACCATTGTAAAACATAATGCTTTAGACTTCATGGAAATAGCTTGGCTAGTAACTAGTCATTTAGCACATAGTTCAAGCATGTTTCATGAAAATCTCTTAAGTGTGTCTCTAGATCACCCTTTCTTTCATATAGAGTGATCTTAGGTTGAACAAAACCTGGTGGCAAACATGTAAACGAAATATGGCATGCCAATGGTGTATGAAGTAGAGCAAAAGAATCCAAAGCCTATGTTGGTCTAGAGGCACCTTGCTCAAGATGTAGCACCTTGGATTGAAGAGATTTTATCTCTTGCACAAGGGTAGCCACATCAGGCGACAAAGATGTACTAGTCATAACTGGTGGTGCCTCATAAGAAGGTTCGACTGCTATAGGGGGTTGTTGAGACATAGTTGACCCCGTAGTGTTATTTGCAACTGGTTTCTCTAAAGGAATGAAAGACTCAACTTGCTTGGCCTTTTTAATTTCAATGATAGATTTCAAAATAAGGGTATGATCTCAGGGTTGTTCCCTAAGTATTTCTCTAAAATAATTTATAATCAAATATTTGTTAATGATAACATCATTATTAACAATATGTAGAAGTGGATCAAGAGATTGATGTGGTGGGTCATGAACATTGGTGTGTGTATCATCATTTTTATTCTCATATTACTCATTGTCAAAATTATCTTGATGGAAATAAATATAATCTAAATGTGTAAGATCTATAACAGGAAGCTAAGCTGATTATTTATTCATGGTATATCGATGGGTTGAAGGAATCTGGGTGAATTCAGGAGGGTTGCCACTAAATATTGCACTTTGTGTCAAAGGAAGAGATGTAAGGAGCTTATATGGCATAAGTAAAATTACTTGAATAATGGAAGAGAAGATTAAATAAATATAATCTAAACAATGAACTGGAATATGCATAAAAAGGATACAAAGCTCACAAATATGTAAGGTGATAACTCAAAAGCATGAGACTTAGTATATGTAAATAGGGTTTAAGGAAAATATTTTTTAAAATTTACTATGAAAATTTTATAAAATTAAATGTAAAGTTTTGATTTAAATATTTAAGAAAAAGCAGAAAAAAATACACATGTAAGGTGATACCTCAAGGAGCAAAAGGACCTAGTATATGTAACTAGGGTTTGAGAGAAAAAATATATTTTAAAAATTACTATGGTAAAATTAAAAATTAAATTTGAATTTTTTATTTAAACATTCAATAAAAAAAATATATATATTGGAAAAATTAGCAAGGAATTTTCCCTAGGGTTTCTAGGGTTTTTATGCGCAAATGAAGTAAGTGGGATTTAGGAAATGATTTAACATTTTTAGGAATAATGGATTTTTATTCTTAATTTAAGTTAAGGGTCTAGAGTAATAAATCATTAAATAATATTTCAATAATTACAATATTGATTTGTATAATTTATGTGTCTTTTAAAACATTCTAAAAATAATAATAAATAAGGAGAAATGCAACTTAACTTAAAACTAGACTGAGATGGATGAGATAGAGGATAAAACTGGTTGTGCAGGACTAGGACAGTGTTGTAAATCAAAATCTAACTTTCATTCAGTGAAAGGATAGGAGCATTAAAAATAAGACACTTCAGGGTCTGATGTTGTAGCCCACTCTTGTTACTGTTGTCCAAACTTCTCATTGAGACTTGAATTTTTTAGGTTTTGTTTTTTATTCCAGTGTGAGCTTGTCTATGAAATCTCAAGTGTTGAATGTCAATGGAGCTCCTTGTAGAGTTGATTTAATCTTCAAAACCCTAAACATTCATTATGCTTAATAAAGCTTGAGAAAGAGGGGGGTTAGTGTGTGTAAGATGCACTAAATGTGTGATCTACACCCCTTGTGTGGGTATGTTGCCTACGTATCAATAATCTAAAGAGGGATCAAGCCATATGTAGTTCTCCCACCTAAATGTGTTTTGTTCAATAGTGTGATATGGATGCAATTGTGCCAAATTGAGAGAGTTTGAGGTGGCTAGGGACTGGTATGAGAGTTTGAATAGGTTTTTAGCTATCTTAGGTGAATGTATGTAGAGAATAGGGAAGTTTGCCTTAGTAGTTTTCTTGTATTCTTGCTTGCTTTTCAATATTTTTCACCTTTTTTTGTAAATGACCTTTGGATGGGCTTTTGTAGGGAACTATTGATCATGAGTTAGATGTACTCGTACTAGGCCAACATTATAAAGGATAGGAATTAGATGAAAATGGTCGTTTGGTCTCAAAATGTGATTGGATAGGAGTACAAAAAACATGACACCATAGGGTCTGGTGCTATTTTCTAGGTATGACACTCATATCTTACATGTTTAGGACCTAGGGGGATAGGATTAGCCTAGGAAATAGAGTTTGGATGAGATGGATTCATTGTTTGGAAGGCTATGAATGATTGGGAATAAGCAAAAAGGTACTTAGAAGGGTCATAAGAGCATGAAAAGAGGAGCAATGGATAGGATGTCACAAACCACACTCAAACTACCAATTTGAAAATTTTATATGACTATAATAATGTCTAGAGTTTGACATTTTTTTCAAGGAGCATATAGAGACCTATTTCTTAATCTCAGTGACTCTTGATCTAGTTTCCAACCATTCCTATTACGTGCAATGAGTCTCAAACATACACACACACAAAAAAAACACTAAATATCTTATTCTCTTAGTTCATTTATTTTTATATCAAGTGCAGTTGTTTAAACAAAATTCTTCCTTTTATATTCAAATTTGTGTCTTATTGTTATCCATTATATAGTCTGAATAGTTAAACAAAATTATATTATTAGATCACACATAATCCAAAATAAGGTCAACCATATTAGTGAACCCACATTTTATCTATAATATTGTAAAACCTTAGCTTTCTCCTAGGGTTTTATCATTCTTTCTAGAATTTCTTATTTTTTATTAAATCCAATTATTAGACCTGATTTTTTATTCTTCCTCATTACCAAATTACACATGGATATAATAAATATGCATACTTTTTGCTTTCTAACTCAACCTCTAATTTTAATCATACATATTCTTTTCCTTTACTATACAAAATTTGTAACAACCATGTAATTCCATGAATACAACCTTTGTCTGCTAGTAATTTTTAAATTAATAATGAATAATCTTTAGCCTTAATTAATTCAATATGAGTTTCTTCCTCTTTCCACTACGCATCAAAGGGCATGCATGACTCATTTTCTTGATTCCCCTTCCAAGCATCCTCTTGACATAATTTGTATGGATATTGAATCTAAAGAAGATGTATATAATGTAGAGGTTATATTTGATGAACAACACAAAACATAAATAACTTAGTTTCTCCATGGCAACACACACTTTCTCAATGCATTGCTACATTTTGCTAGAGATGAAACTAAAAATGCAACCAAAGTGAAGGTTATCACATCTAAGGAATACAAACATGAGCGTTTCATTGATATGAATATAACTTTTGGATGTAATAGTTCCTCCATAGATGATCAAACTACTACTACTGCTACTATTCCTATGTCTACATCTTTGGCTACTCATGTGATGCCCACCCAAGGTATAGTGGCAGTAGAAGGTTTCCATAAGTTAGCAATGTCTATTTCTACATAGTATATTTATATAAATCATTTGATTAATATTCATATGACATAATCATCATCACCTACTGCATGATCCCTCAACCACATTATTATAGCTTTGTGGGGTAAGGTGATATAGTTCGATAATGTTACCTTTAGAGTAAATCAGTCAATGCATGCTCATTCATTGCTTCATAATTCATTATCCCTAACTATTTCATCTTATCTCTTACTTTTAGTTTTGTAGCTCCTAAGCTTACATTATATGATTGAAACTGTGATCCAAAGCAACAACTAAGATAATTTCATGTAACACGCTTAGATTATGTATCTAATAAATGATTTTTGGCTACATTATTTATAAAAATCCTTAAGAACAAAGATTTGTGATGGTTATATGATCTTCCTCACCCATCATTTCATGTATTTCATCCTTTGACAAATCAGCTTTTGGAATTTTGTTTTGATATTATTAGTGAGGAATTATACGATGCTCAAATTGTAAAACTTAAGCAAGGATCCAATGAACCAATTAGTGACTAGGTGCTTTGGCATAATACTGTGCTTTATAAGATGAAAAATTATATGGTTGAAAATGAACTACAATATATCTTGAAGTAAAGGTTACTTTCTCCTATCCATGAATCCGTTGTGTTCAATAAATTAAATTGCTTATGAGCTATGCCATATAGTTAGAGATCAATAATTTAATCTCATAACTCTGCGTAAGTTCAAATATGTTCATAAGGTTATAATTCCTTCATCTTCAAAGTTTCAAAGTAAACAAAGTTACAAGGTCAAATCGAATGGTATTAAGAATGAGGTAAAAATAATAGTTAATGTATTATCATAGCATACTAAAAAACTTATCATATCCACTCCATAAAAGAATAACTCAACCTTGTCATATACTATTATAGAATTTACTAGACTACAACCTCATATCTCTTCCTAACCCACATGATGTTTATATGAGTAGGCCTACACCTAAGGAATATGATAATAATGTGTATTTTGATTAACATTGACATGCTAGACATTCTATGAATAAATGATTCAAGCTAAGGCATAGGATTAAAGATCTCATTGATGAAAACATTATTGAGCTAAGTACACCTAAGAATGATTCAAGACCACAACAATATGGTAATGCAAAACTGAAAATCTTTTCAATCATCTTCAAAATCACATAACATTATAAACTAAGGATACTATTAAGGTGCATATGACTTAGAATAAACATCGTCCTCCATTATATTTTCACCCATTAGATGGTATTATCAGTATAATAAAATTAAAATTAGTTTAGTAACCTATAGTTACATTTGATTATAGTGATATTTTTAAAGATGACTCTTATTTCAGTGCATTATTTGTATAGGCCTACATTGATTTATGGCCTGGGCATTATGTCACGGTAGATATGTTTAAATTAATAATAATTGTATAATGAAACTTATTCATACTCTTTGATACACACATGAGGATTTTATGGATACAAAAAGGATACTTAAATGATTCGACAAACAGAAACAAAATACTTTTGGGTGCATTGTGTTGCCTTTCAACGTGATCCCCGAAGTGGTTGCTACATTATTCTTAGTCTTACTAATAGCATGGTTATTTTTTAAATTATTAGTATTTATTTGGATAAAAAAGTTCCATTTAGTACCATCTTCAATGCATAGATGTATTAAGAATATACATTGTAAAAAAATGGTCATAGTTTCAGATTTTCCATATGTGTATCTTAGTCAGCCAAAGGCATTTTCTCCTCTAACCCCACCACCAATGCAGTCGGTTATTCCACCAATTCAGATTCTTTTTACACATCCACTTAATCCACCTATTTAATTTCATTCTATGTAAACAATTCATAATAAGGTAATTGATTTTCCAAGATTACTAATACTTCGATACCGATTACATCAAAGAGTTACTTAACATTCATAGTAGTCATTATCTAACTTATCACACAATAAACTATTTTTACAAACACCTCATTGCTTTTCACAGTGATCATAGGGACATGATTCACCTAATATATAATAAATTACATATAATTATATTCTACCTATAGTTACTAATCATACACATGATCCTATGAGTCGTGATGAATATGACGACTACATTATAACAAAAGACCACTTTATAGATTCAAAAATAGTTACATATGATATTAGTTGCTCATGATATGTGACTATTCTTATTTTTTATACATGACCTACACATGATCATCTTGTTGGTTGGATAATTGGTTAGCATCTTCATTAAGCAAAATAATTCAAAAATAATATAAAATCAAAATTTTCTTAAAAACCAGAAAGTAAAATAATTTAAAAATAAAATAAAATCAAAATGTTTGTTAGTTTCCATTATTAATTTATGTTATTTATCAAATGCATGGTAAATTAATTATCATTTTTTAATATGCACATGAATTTCATGGTATCTATGAGTGACATGAAGGATATACATGTTATACATGATACATGCATACATAGATCTAAGACAGTCCTCTACGCGTTGGCCATGCCAATGCTAAGGGCATTTCATTCCATAGATTATAGTTTTTATAGGTTATATATTTATATGACATTTAAACTTACTATTTTGAGATATATTTAATGCTTACACATGTCTTTATCTTAGTTATATTATTCACAGTGATACGTTTCAAGGGTAAGCTTCTTGGTTAGACTATGACAATGGCCTCTACTAAAAGTGTAGACTAGTTTGACTTGTTATATGATTCATTGTTATTATTTCATTTCATATGTGTTAGTCATTAATTATTGTTAAAGTAGTCTCATTAAGTTTTATTAGGGCTTGATTAATTCTAATCATATGTGCATATGTACGTAGTACTTAGTGGGTTACATTGGCTCCTCAGTGGGGGATAGTGGCCTCACCACTTAGTCCTCAGTGGGAGGGCCACCTGCTTCTCCTCCACTCAACTCTTAATCCTCGTATTTATTGACATTCTTGGAGTGAATTTACATGGAAAGGAGGTGAGGAGATATGTAATACTATCATTTGTATTATAAATAGTTTTTTTCTTTGTGTGAGCAATGTATTCATGTTTTCATCTATGGTAATGTTTTCTTGGAGAGACCAAAGATGAGCACATTGAGCACTCTGACATGGTATCATATCTCCTTCAAGAAATTGTTACTCAACCCCTTAGCCCAAAATTGAGCCGTATTTATTCTAAGCATTTTTCATTTGTTAAAGCTTTGATGAGATATATTTATTTTTGGCTCAGTTTGCATCTTTTAGCGAAGGACCTGATTTTGCACAGCTAGCAGTCATTTTTTGACTTCCTATTTGCATTTGCATGTATTTTATCTTTTGAAAGGCTTATGTTAATCACGTGTATGGTTATGGTGCTTTTTGTAAGAGATATTTGATCTTCTCTATGTCAAGGAAAATATAGATGATTTCAAACTAATCTATACCTATTTCATGAGCACTTACACTCGTACATGTCATACATATAAATAACGTATAAAGAGATTCATACATATTGTGGATCTCTTCATTAGGTAGTTTCTAAGCAGCCTGTGTCGTTGAAGTCTCTTACCTAGGCCATACTCTTTGGATCTAGTAGTTGGTAATTACTATCATGATCTTATTATTTCTATTGGCTTTGCGTTGTTTTGTTCTAGTAATTTAAACACAATTTATATATTTATTATTATTGTCCTCCTAGTGATAGATCTTGCATATTGTACTTGAGTATTTACTTCTTCAGGTCCTTGATGGATTTGTGCTGATAGTGTTGGATATTTCATTGAGAAAATTTCCATGTTGGTTTCATAGTGAGAAACATAAAATGCTTTGCTCTGACTCATTTTACACATTGGATCTCTATGTTGTCCTATGGAGTCCAGGCCATCTATTGAAAGGATAGAACTTGATCCCCACCTTCTCCTTCTTCATTACATGTTTGAATCCAATAATTTGTTTGGGAAAGGCTCGATCTCTCCTCTATAACAGCCGGTGTTGAAACTCTAGTTTCCTTGTCCCTGATATTATGTTGGGAAGCCTAATACGAAGAGCATATGACATTTATATCTCCTTGCCTGGCCTGCCATTTCTCTCACCATGCATGGTGGTTTTGAATAGTGCCTTAGATACATTTTTTGGATCTATGATGCACAAATTTGCATGATTACAGACCCTCAATGTGGTGTAGCACTACCTATCTCAACCTCTATGACACTTTCAACATCACATTGTTCATCTACGTTTCTTTTTTCACTTGTGTTTTTTGGATGCCTATTGCTCATTCTATGTTTTGATGCTTCTTGTTGTTTGAGCTCCTTATTTAGCAAAGTTGTTTTTTAGCATGCACATCCTATCGACAGATTTTATATCTGCTTGTTGACAGTCTCCTTCATATTTTCATAGAGCGTATTTTCCTTCTGAAGAGTAGCTAGTCTAGTGTAGTCCAGTGTTAACATTTTTTTAAGTCATAGGATGGGCTCACCTTATTATTGCAGATGCATTTTTGGCATAGTCCAATGTCTTACAGCTTTTCATTTCTTCACTATTGATTCTTTTGGGTGTGGTTCATTACATACATTATGGCTTTTGTCACTATTTTCCACACTTTTAGTTAGCGAGCAACATGCCTATTCTGATCTCCCCACTTATTATGACACTATTGGAGATTGTTCCCTACTAGATCCCTAGCAACACATTGTTTTTGTTTCCTCCATTATCATATTTATTTGTTATGTTCCTATTATTGTTGCATACTATGTGCATCCCACTCTAGTTACAATTGCATATATGCCTACTTATTTTGAGATGTATCCTACATTTGGTTCTACCATTGCTTCAAATTATGGGCCTTGATAAACATTTACAGGGACTAGCTACCCCTATTCATATTATTACATGGATTTCTTAGCACAAATTAGATATTCAATAGGTGTTTCATCTTGACTGGGACATTTTGATGACATGACTCCTCTTTTTTTATTTTCTTCACTCTTAATGAGGTTTTTGGGTGGCGCATATTTATGTTCCTCCTACACTCAGGCATGAGAGTCCTGAGGATGTGTCAGGATTGATGACCTTGACACACTTTTGGATGGTGCCTCACATTCTTCTACTATGGACTTTTCACCCACTCATGCAGGCATATTCATCCACCATCCATGTTTATCTGGGATGGATTTCTTGTGGTGGCGGTGTTAGCATTATTTGTGAGGATTTTACCAGTGTGGTTCTTTCGCTATATTGCTTCTTTGTCTACACATATCTCCCTTATTTTAGAGAAACTCTCATGACTCTTGATGGCAGCTTATATAGATTGATATCATTCTGGTTTTTCCTACATCATCTAGTGTTTTTTATGTATGATATATTTTTTACTCGCACTGAGTTATAAAGTGCCATGGGGGGTTTGTTGATTCATCCATGTCTACCTTCATGTGTATGTGTGCTCTATTATAAGTACCTTTTTCACTCCTCAATTGCTTGACTTTCCCATCACCATCAGGGCCATCTTCTTAAGATATTCTATCTATATCTTCAACACTCTTTCTTTGACAGTTTGACAGTCTCCTTCAACTTGATGTTGAGTTATTCTAGTGCATCTACTGCCAGCTTTTAATTATTTGATTAGTGGATTTAGCCCACTCATAAATACCTTTTTTGCATCACTCCACCTATTAGCAGTATGGGGGCTGGGGTGAGGGAGGGAGCGAGGGAGGTATGGTGCAGATCCTACTTTTTCATTGTCGTGTTCCTTGTTAACCATTGGCGTACCTCATTTCTTGATGATAGATCAAATTTAGTTTGGTGAACCTTTTTCACTTTCGAAACCTTTAACAGTTCTTTTCATAAGAGTTATTTTGGTGAATACAACATTAGTTGTTTCTTAGTGTTCAAGTAGTGGATCTAGACCACTCGTGTAGATTTGAGCTTCATTGTGACTTTTGAGTCCACCATGTGCATTTGTACTTGATGGCTTTTATTCCATCCAGTGCACCTTCTTCAGCATTGTGTTTGAGTATTGAGTCATTTAATTTCATGGGATGCCTTGCAACATATATTTTTGTTCTCTTGACTTTAGTTATTGTTACTTGTTTATTCTGAGAGACCCATGTAGTGTATCTCATATTTTTCCAGTTTCCTCCATTGTATTATGTGGATGCACTTTTGGTAGAGTCTAACGTCATGCATATTGTCTCCTTCAAGGCCCCTTTCTTAGTGCCTTGCCTTCTTTGTGGAGACACTTGCACCTTCACTCAGGTTTGAGATACCTGAGCTTATAGTTGTCAACACTGGTCAATCTAGCACATATACAGATGCTACCTTGCATTTTATTGTTGTGGACTTTGTCTCCACTCTTATGCAGTCATCTTCATTCACTGTTCCTCTTCATTTGGGGTGGATTTTTTATCATTTCTTGGTGGCATTGGAATCACTCTTGGTGAGGACTCTACTAACATAGTTCCTCTATTATTTAGCTTCATTACCTGCATCTATTAATTTTTATGCTCCTGTGATGTACTCAATTCAAGCAATTATTAAATCAACCACTGTATAAAAATTTGCCCCATGGAACAATTTTTTTACTTAATTGCTAAATAAAATGCTACGTAGAAATCACTTTTCTTATAATCAAATTATGATTATTTGTAGATCGATTCCAATCCACACTTCAACAAGCCCATATAATACATATATTTGTTTAAATTGCTCCACTTCTACACACTAGCATTAGTTTTTATATTACATTTGAAGACTGTGTATATTCCATACATATATTCAACAAATTAAAAATTTAAATTAAAGGATTATTATAAATCAATTCAACTCCAACTCATTATGCCTCAATTTAAAAGTCTGCAGTTGAGTTATGGATCGATCCAAATCAAAATTACTATATAATCACTAAGAACAGGTTTGGACTGTAGAAGACAAACCGTTCAATTGCAATGCCAGTGTTCTTGAGTGTCAAAATGATTTAAGTGCAGGTCTATTTAATAGATCTTAACAGAAAAGAGAATATAATATATATTGGATATGTTATATTCTACCCTCATTTATTTCATGGGTTTGGCAAAACTGGAATGCCTCTCTTGTAATCGATGATCCTCAGAATATCCAACGCCTTTCTTGAATTTCTAATTTTTTTAATCTTTTCGTAGAATTTTGAGTATCCAACCAACAGTTTGATTTACTCTTAATAAGGTGGAGTTGCATGCGAATGGAATAAACAAAGGTTCAAAACTGTTGTTAATAAAAATATTTATTCATGCAAAGACATGCCACTATCTTAATTTCTTTATTGTATTATAGACACTTTAATACACCAAAGAAATAAGTCACCCCAGTTGGGTTATTTAGAAATATAATAAATAAATAATTTTATTGCATTAAATCAAGTGGGGCGTTCAACCAAATATTCAAAAATTGAAAAATAAATAGTTTTTCATGTGGCGTTCCCTGATCTTTCTTAAGAAATAAGATTACCTTCGTTTTTTTCCTTTTGTAAATTCCAATTGATTTTGATTCACTGGACTCTGAGACACTTCCTCCATAATCACCTCTGAAACAACTGCAAATTCACTTCCACATAATATTTTATTTATTTTACAAAATATCTCCAACACACTAAATTGTAAAGTATGCCACACCATTTAAAATAAAACATTTTAAAATTTGTACTTGTTATTTTCCCTATTTCCATGGAATTGAACTCATCCGTTCGTTGGGAAAAATCACTAACTACCACTAATCTTAGACTTTTGGATATGGATTATCCTAGATTATTGTCTATCTTTACTAACAACTTTGCAAATTTATTATTTAAATATTCTAGACTCTGACAACCCCTGTCAACTTGATACTAGACTATTTTATTTTCACCCTTTTTTAATTTTTACACACAAATAAATTTAAAGATTTAAAAAGTATGGAAAATAAAATAATTTGATAATACCCCTGTTACCATAATTGAATGCACCTGCATCAAACCACCGGTGTAGAAGAAATGATCAATCACGAACTCTTATTCATGATTTTTTCTATTGTAATGCCATACTTGTTAATTTTTTAAACTGACATCCATGTTGAATCCTCAACTAGATTATCTTCCCAGTTTACCAAATAATGAAAGTAGTTTTTGTCTCTGGGCTTTTTGACAACCTTTTTATCTAGAATAGTTTCAGGTTGTTCTGGTCGTTTCTTTGACAATTGGTGCTTCCATGAAATTTCTTGTTCGGCTTCATCTTCATAAATATTTTCATGTTCATCACCCCTCCTATATGGATATATGTCAGCAATAGTAAATATAGATGAGATTCTAATATCTATTCGTTTGCTGAAATTTTTCTAAGGATTTTACATGGTCCAATATTTTTCAAATTTAACTTGTTATATTCCCCTCTTGTGGATCTTTATTTTCTTAGATGTGCAAGAAAAAGATCTACCTTAAATTGTACTTCTCTTCTTTTTAAATCTACTCTCTGTTTATACTTTTTTAAACTTACCCATAACCTCTATTTTACCAGTTCTTGAAGTTCCTGCATAATTATTACAAATTCTTCTCCTACAACACTTATTTTCTCTTTTTTACCTATATTTCTTAATTCATAGATACCTCTGGGATGCATTTCATATAAAATTTTAAAATGACTTATACATGTGCTTATTTTTGTTGAATCATTGTATGCAAATTTTGCTTGTGCTAAAATTTGATCCCACTATTTGGAATAGTCACTCACCATACTTCTTAAAATATTTCTCAGGCTCATGTTAACTACTTAAATTTGTCCATCTATCTAAGAATGGTATACAAATCTAAAATTCATTTTTGTGCCCAACTTCTTCCAAGGAATCCTCCAAAAATGCCCAAGGAATTTAGTATCTCTATTTGAAATAATATTTTTAGGTAAACCATGTAGTCTTACTACTTTTTTGAAAAACAAATCATCTATGTAAGTTGCATCACTAGTCTTATAATAAGGTGTAAAATGAGTCATCTTTGAAAATCTATCTACTACTACAAATATAGAATCATTCCCTTTTGTGTTTTTGGTAGACCTAAAACAAAATCCATACTTACAAAATCTCATGGTCTGTTGGGAATGGGTAATGACTAATACAACCATGTGTTCTAACTTCTTCTTTTTGTAAGCTGACATACTCTACAATTTTCAAAAAACTTCTTTACATCAGTTGACATACCTAGCCAATAATAAAAAGTATTTACCTGATCTAATATTTTATCCTACTCAAAATGTCCTACAAGGCTGACACTATGCTTTTCTTTGATGATATTTTCTCTCATAGATCCTTTTAGAATGCAAATTTGTTTGTCTTTGAATAGCATTCCATCCTGTAGTATATAATCCATATAAGAACTTCTATCCTTGCTTGTAGGATCTTTTCAAACTTCATATGCTTCTTTAAAATTTGCATCATTTTCATACATTTTTTTAATGTGTCAAATCATGTAACATTCACCTATTTTTTTTGTAAAATAAAACTTATCCTTATCAAAGCATCAACAACCTTGTTATATTGGTCATTTTTATGTTTAATAACAAATGAAAAAATTCTACCCACTTAGCATGCCATTGATTTAATTTGTTTTGGGTGCTTATAAATTACAAGGCATGATTATTAGTAAACAAAACAAATTCTTTTGGCATTAAATAATGCCTCCACATCTTCAAAGTTTTCACTATAACATAAAATTCTTGATCATACACTGAAAATGTATTTTTAGCCTCATTAAATTTCTCAAATAAATATGCCACAGGTTTATCTTCTTGACTTAGCATAGCTCTTATGGCAGTTTTAATTGCATCACATTTCACTTGAAATAACTTACCAAAATTAGGTAATGTTAATACAAGCTAATCTATGATTTTATTTTTCAAAATTTGATAACTTTTATTAGTTGCTTCAATCCATCTAAATGGTTGATTGCTCCTTTTAATGGTTTTTACAATAAGAGAATAGATATTGCTAAAATATCTAATAAATTTATGATAAAATCTAGCAAGACCATGAAAAATTCTTACCTCAAATGGATTCTTCGGTGTAGTTCATTCTTCTATAGCTTTTACTTTGTCCTTGTCCATCTTTAGCACTTCTTATGAAATAAAAAATTGGAGATAGATTAATTCTATTTTTAAAAAATACATTTTTAAAGGTCAATCAGTAACCGTTTCTCTGACAACTTTTTTATAGCTAATTTTAAATGTTCAAGATGATCATCCCTTGATTTACTAAAGACCAAAATATCATCAAGGTAAACAATAATAAATTTACCTATAAATGGCTTGAATACTTTATTCATAAGCATCATAAAGGTACTTGAGGCATTTGTTAACCTAAACTGCATTAACAACCATTCATATAATCCATCATTTATTTTGAATGCAATTTTTCTTTCATTTCCTTCTCTTATTTTGATTTGATGATATCAGCTTTTTAAATCTATCTTTCAAAAGTATCTAGAAACACTCAAATAATCCATTAGATCATCTATTTTGGGTTAAAGAAATCTATACATGATATTAATTTTGTTTATAACACTTGAATCTATGCACATTTGCCAGCTTCCATCTTTCTTTGGTGAAAGTACAATTGGGACTGCATAAGGACTTAAGCTTTCCCTCACCAGTCCTTTGTCTAATAACTCTTGAACCTAAATTTTGATTTCCACATTTTCTTTTGGACTCATCCTATAATCTTCTTTATTTGGAAGGTTATCCCCTAGTAACAAATCTATGTGATGACTAATACTCATTTTAGGAGGTAACTCATTTCGTAAATCATCTACTACAATATCCACAAACTTATCAAACAAATTTTTTATTTCTAAAGGCAATTCATTCAACTTAGTAGTAGTGATGATAGACTTTGGCTTACTAATAAGGTCATAGCTTAACTCTTATTGGTTTACTTGCTGAATAAATTATTTTCTACTGATAACTAACACCTTCAAATTTTTCTCTGCTATTGTATCATCTTCTTTGAGGGGTGTTAGAATATGCTTCTTACCATTCTTTTCAAATGTATAAATTTTTTGTCTGCCATCATGTATATATTTTATATCATACTTCCAAGACCTGCCTAAGAAAACATGACAAACATCTATAGACATTACATCATAAATAAATTCATCCTTATAAATCTATATTTAAAATTCTACTTTGCACTATTCATTAACCAAAATCTGATGACATTTTTGTAACCAAGATACTTTATAAGGAGTTGGATGACTCACCTTTTTTAAATTTAATTTACTTACCATCTCTATGGATACCAAGATGTTATACTACTACTATCAATAATTACCTTTTGCTTTGCAGGTGGCTCCTTGATTTCTTTAGTGGGTTTTAACAAAACCCTCTTCATCAACAATGCTTCTCCTATCTCTGGAGCATCTTCATGAGGAGGTGAACCTACACTTTTTTCATCTTCAACTTGGGTAAGATGAACATTTCCCTAACTTGTAGATGGATTTTCAGGACACTCAAAAGAGTTATGTCCAAATTTTACACACTTAAAATATCTACTAGTAAACCCTCTACCTATATTAAAAGGTCTTTTACCTCTAAAAGAATAGCTACCTCTTGAGGTAAATTCTTGTCTATGAAAACTACTGCTAGCTTGAAAACTACTAGTTTCTCCTTTATGAGTATACAGTTTCATTCTTACTCCTTGCCATCCTTGTCCTCTATAAGTTCTACCCCTACCCCTTACATGTTGAGGATGTATTCTTGCTAGCTTTTCTTCTGCTTTTAAAGCATACTGATATGCTTCTTCCAATAAATTAGGATTGAGAAGACTAATCTCATCCTGAATAGCAAATTTCAACTCATTTGTATATCTTGATACCTTTTTTAAATTATCTTCAACATGCCATGCTCTTATTGTTAATCTATAAAGTTCCTTAGTGTATTGTTTTATAGACATTTATTTCTATTTCAAATTTTACAATTTCTTGAAAATATTAGCTTAATAATCTTTGGGTATTAATTTACTTTTTAACACGGTAACCATCATGTCCCAACTCTTGATTTTTAGCTTTCATTTTCTTCTTCTTTCTTCCTACACTCCATCCTACCACAAGTATGGATGATTATTTAGCCTCGTCATGGTAAAATTGACCTTTTTATCATCATCAACTACTTCATATTTGAATTATTTATCCATTACAATGATCTAGTCAATTATTTCTTCCACATTCATATTACCCTCATACATGAGAACCTCTATCTTGGGCTTTGCACTCACACCCATAATGGATCAAATAATTATTTCTTCCACTATTTCTTCTTCTACCACCAACTCTTCCTATGGTGGCTCCTCTTCTCTATCACTAACTTCATCCATGTTATTGCCTCTCCTCTGAGCCATTTCTAGATCCTACAATCTAGCTGTGAGATTCCTTATTTCTTCCATCACTGCTAATTATCCAGCTTGACCTGTTTATCTCCTTACTCTACCTCTTTCTCTCATTACCATATTTATAATTTAATTCAAAATATTCTAGATCTCTCCTTTTTTTATAGGTCATGTTGCTCTCATACCACTAATTGGATTACTCAATTCAAGCAATTATTAAATCAACCACTATATAATATTTTTCCCTTGGAACAATTAATTTAATTACTAAATAGAAATGTTGTGTAGAAATCACTTTTCTTATAATCAAATTATCATTATTTTTAGATCGATTCCAATCCACTCTTCAACAAGCCCATGTAATATACATATTTATTCAAATTTCTCCACTTCTACACACCAACCCTAATTTTTATATTACATTTGAAAACTATATATATTCCACACATATATGTAGTAAATTCAAAATTCAATTCCAAAGATTATTATAAATTGATTCAACTCCAACTCATTATGCCTTCATTCAAAAGTCTAAAGCTGAGTTGTGGATTGATCCAAATCAAAATTATTATACATTCACTAAGAACAGGTTTGGACTGTAGAATACAAATCATTCCATTACTATTCTAGTGTTCTTAAGCGGTGAAATGAATGAAGTGCAAGTCTATTTAATAGATCTTAACATCAAAAAGAATATAATATATATTCGATATATTATATTCTACCGTCATTTATTTCACATTTTTGACAAAACTAGAATTCTTCTCTTGTAATTGGTGATCCTTAGAATATCCAATGCCTTTCTTGAATTTCTAATTTATTAATATTTCTATAGAATTTTGAGTATCCAACCAACAGTTCTATTTACTCTTAATAAGTCATAGTTTCATGAAAATGGAATAAACAAAGGTTCAAAACTACTGTTAATAAAAATATTTATTCATACAAAGGCATGCCACTATCTTAATTTATCTATTGATTTATAGAAACTTTAATACACCACAGATATAAGTTGTCCAAGTTGAGTTATCCAAAAATATAATAAATAAATGACTTTATTAATTTAAATCAAGTGGGGTGTTCAACCAAATATTCAAGAATTGAAAAAGATAGCTCTTCATGTGGCATCCCTTGGTCTTTCTTAACAAATAAGATTACCTTATTTTTTTTCCTTTTGTTAATTCTAGTTGATTTTGATTTACTAAACTTTGAAACACTTCCTCTGTATTCACGTATGAAACTCCTACAAATTCACTTCCACATAATATTTTATTTATTTCACAATATATCTCCAACACACTAAATTTTGAAGCATGCCAAGTTGTGCAAAATAGAACATTTTAAAATTTATATTGTTTATTTACCGTATTTCCCCAGAACTGAACTCATCCGTTCGTTGGGAGAAATCACTAACTAATACTAAGCTTAAACTTTTGGATATGGATTATTCCAGATTATTATCTATGTTTACTAATAACTTTACAAATTTATTATTCAAATATTCTAGACTTTGACAACTACCAACCTGACACTCGACTATTTTATTTCTACCCTTTTTTAATTTTTATACATAAATATATTTAAATACTTAAATATTATGAGAAATAAAATAAATTAATAATACCGGTGTTACCATAATTGAATGCACCTGCATCATCCTTTATTATTTTGAGCTCCTTGTTTAGTATTTGTGTGTTTTTTGTGCACTTAGCACATTTTTTGAGTGTTTTATGGATTCTTCCTTGTACATGGGTATCTTATTTAGGCACTTTATTTGTAAGAACCCATATGAGAATTGTTATTTCCTAGTGGCATTCTTGGTGACTTTTGTAGTGACACCAGTGTGGTATCTCCACTAGTATTTATGCTCAATTTTTACCATTTTCAATCCACTTATTTCAAGACTTTTATTTCCATATTATCCTAGTTTAGCATTTAGGGAGGATGTTTTAGTCAAGGCTTCCTCGAGTTCATCATTCTAGCTAGTATTCTAGAGTGCAGTGTTTATGTTCAATGATCCTCATATTTAGCATCATTCCTACTTTGACTTGGAGATTATAGAGACTCAACATCCATGTATTCTAGCAAGAGGTTTGGCATCCATAGGGACATTTGAATTTACACTGCATCTTATATTTGTACATGGGTACCTTATCAAGCCTAGTAGCCAGGACCCATTTGTATTTTCTATTCACTCCTTAATATTTGCTTAAGGGAAGGTGTTAGAGTAGTCTCATTAAGCTTAATTAGGCCTTGATTAAGACTAATAATATGTGCACATGTACTTAGTTCTTATTGGGCTACATTGGATCCTTAGTGGGTGACAGTGGCCTGACCTTTTAGTCCTTAGAGGGAGACAATGGTCTCACCACTCATCTAGTGGGATGGCCGCCTATTTCTCCTCCATTCACCTCTTACTCCTCCTATTTATTGATACTCTTGCAGTGCATTTACATGGAAAGGAGGTGAGGAGATATGTAATTCTATCATTTGTATTATAGATAGTTTTGTTCATTGTGTGAAGAATGCATTCATGTTTTCATCTGTGATAATGAACTTTTAGAGAGACCTTGGGTGATTGCATTGAACACTCTGACAATTATGCTTTGTGTATGTCCCATGTCTTTGTGTAACATTTGATTATCCTTTGTGTGTCTCCCTTAGCCTTATGTAACATTGAATCATATTGCATGTGATTTATTGAGTGCATAATGGCCATAACATTGTGTGCTTATGAATGGATAAATCTAAAATTGTCTATTGAGTTTTCTAAGTTCATTTTATTGTGATCTATATCATGCAGCTCTCCACTTTTTTGCAATGTTATGTTTCATATAACTCGCCTTCCTACATGGTTCATTATTCAGTTCAATGTTTATAATAGTGATGAATATTATAAAGTATTGAATGTTATACCTATTTTTACATGACACTTATATGCCTTGCAATACATAATTCATATATTATTTGATTGTCTACTAATTACAATGATGAAATATTATCCATATATTATCATATACTTGTAAATGATTATATATTTTTACATAACATGATGTAGTTAACTCTTTTCTTTTGAGATGAGTAATCCATAGGATGCATATCGCACCTCAAAAAATGAAAATATTAGTGGGTATGTCATTAAAATTTAATGCCCCATGAACATACAATTTATATTTTGGGACATATTACATGATTCAAAGAGTTTAGATTGGTTCATATTGTTAGTCTACTACAAATATGACATATATATTTATAGATTGAGATAGATTTTGGGGGAATCTTCCATGAATATGCACACATTTTACAGTAACATGAGTTATAGATTATTATATTTAGAAAAACATGAGACATAGATGCATAGAATTGTACCTCATGTTGTCACCAATTAGATCATATTATGGGTTATGGACATTTTTAGTGCACATGCTTTATATTATGTCATTAATGGTACATATAAGTGAGCACTTTGAATCTATAAGTCCATTTTCAATGTTTGTTTTAGATAGTTGAGTAATGTGGTTTAGGATTAGCAACACCAAATGGCCTAGGAATTAATCTATGATCCCAATATATGGCTTGCCCTTTTATATTTAGGTTAAATATTAGATACATGAATAGTTTAGTTGAGTTTCAACAATGCTCAAGAACACCCTAACTACTCCCTCTTCAATGAGGTTTGGGGAATTTATCTTCTCAACACATGGTTGCTTTAGTACATAAAATTGGAAATGATTGTCCCCAAATATCTAATGCTTAAACAAGAAAGTACAATGCTATTATGATTCAACAAGGAATAGAAACTACCAAATGCTTCAACAAGTAAGAATCACCTCCAACATGGAACATGGAGAAAGGGTCCACCAGTCAAAAATGTATTCCTTCTTTACTCTTTAATTTTTTATTTCATTTTCAATATGGATATTTATTAATGCACATTTATTGTAAGTTTTATTTGAGGAAGTTGCATATGCAAAACCTCCTCCTAAATCCGAATTGTGTTGTACATACTTAGGTACATCTTTTTAACCTTTTATTAATGCATTATCTTTCATTTCAATACTATAATAAAAGGGTTGCATTTTATACACTAAAAATGTTATTTGACACTTGTAAATGTTAGATTTGAGTAAGTTCAAACATGTTCATAAGGTTATTATTCCTTCAGTTTCAAATTTTCAAAGTAAGCCAAGTTACAAGGTCAAATCAAATGATACTAATAATGAGGTAAAATAATAGTTAATTAATTATCATATCCTACTAATCATCTCATCCTATCCACTCCCCAAAGGAAGTAATTTTTATGATTAACTCAATGTCCCCATATACTATTATAGAATTTACTAGACTACAACCTCATATCTCTCCCTCCCCCAAAATATGTTTATATGAATAGGCCTACACCTACGGGATATGATAATAATGCATATTTTGATTATCATTGACATGATAGACACTCTATGAATAAAAATTTTAAGCTAAGGCATAGGATACAAGATCTCATTGATGAGAACATTATTTATTTGAGCACACCTAAGAATGATTATAAACCTAAACAATATGCTAATGTAAAATTGAAAATCTTTACCAATCCTCTTCCAAATCATGCATAACATAAACCAAGGATACTACCAAGGTGCATATGACTTAAAATAAACATCCTTATCCTTCATTAAATGATCACCCATTGGATGGTATTATCAGTACACTTAAATTAATATTAGTTTAGTAACTTATAATTACATTTGATGAAAGTGAGAATTTAGAAGATGAATCTAATTTCAATGCATTATTTATACAGGCTTACATTGATTTGTAGCCTATACATAGTGTCATGATAGATATGTTTTAAGTATAAAAAATTGTTTAATAAATATGATTCATACTCTTGGATGTAAAAATGAGGATTTGATGGATACAAAAAGGATAGTTAAGAGATTCGATAGATAGAAAAAAAATCTTTTGGGTGCATTGTGTTTCCTTTCAATTTGATCCTAGAGTGGTTCTTAAATTATTCTTAGTCTTAATGATAACATGTTTATTTAACAAATTATTAGTATTTCCTTGGATACACAAGCTCTATGTAGTACCATCTTTAGTACATAGATGTGTTAAGTATATACATTAGAAAATGTGGTCATAGTTTTCACATTTTCATATGAGTATCCTACTCAACCAAAGGCATTTTCTCCTCTATCCCCACCACCAATGTAATCAATTATTCCACCTATCCAGATTTATTTTACACATCCAATTAATCCACCTATTTAATTTCATTATATAAAAAAATCATAGGAAGATAATTAATTTTTGAATATGACAAATAATTCAATTCCAACTCCATCAAAGAGTTATTCAAGATTCGTAAAAGTGAATATCTACTTTATCACATAATAAACTAGTTTTACAAACACCTCATTACTATTCATAGTGAACATAGAGACATGTTTCTCTTGATATACAATAAATTGAATATAATTATATTCTACCTATATAGTTTCTAATCATACACATGACCCTATAAGTCATGTTCAATATGATGATTACATTATAACACAAGATCATTTTACAAATTCAGATATAGTTGTATATGGTAATACTTGCTCATGATATGTGACCATTATTATTTTTTATGCATGACCTACACATGATCATACCCTTGGTTGGATAATTGGCTATAATTTTCATTCAAGAAAAATAATTAAAAAATCAAATCAAATAAAAATATTCCAAAAATCCAAAAGTCATGACCTAAACATGATGTGTTTTCTATTTTACATTATTAATTTAAGTTATTTATCACATGCATGTTAAATTAATTATAATTTTTCAGATGCACATGCATTTCATGGTATTTATGAGTGACATGAAGCAAATACATGTCATACATGATACATGCATAAATAGATGTAGGAAATTCCCCTATGCCTGGGCCACGTCAATGCTAAGGGCATAACATTCCATAGGTTACAATTTTTATAAATTATATATTTATATGACATTTAAATTTAATATTTTGAGCTATATTTATTTCTTACACATGTCTATATCTTTCTTATATTCTTTATAGTGCCACATTTTATGGATATGCTACTTTGTTATACTATGACAATGCCACAGATTAAAAGTGTAGACTAATTTGACTTGTTATATGATTCATTATTGTTAGTTTATTCCATTTATGCTAGTCATTTATTACATTTTGTGTATGTCCCATGGCCTTATGTGACATTCAATTATACTTTGTATGTCTCCCTTAGCCTTGTGTAACATTGATTGCTATTGCATGTGATTTATTCTGTGGTTCATGGGCTTGGCATTGTGTCTTATGAGTGGATAAATCTAGGATTGTCTATTGAGTTTTCTGAGTTTATGTTATTTTAATATATATCATGCACCTTTCTAATTTTTTTCTATGCCATATTTCATATAACTCACCATCCTACATAGTTAATTATTTAGTTCAATGCTTATAGTAATGATTGTTACTACTAAGTATTGAATGTTATACATATCTTGACATGACACTTGTATACCTTACACTACATGTTTCATATATTATTTCATTATATACTAATTACAATGATGAAATATTATCCATATGTTATCATATGTTTCTATATGATTATATGTTTTTACATAACATGATATAGTCAACTCTTCTCTTTTGAGATGAGTAATCCATAGGATATATATCTCACATTAGAAAAGGGGAATATTAGTGAGTTTATCATACAAATTTAATCCCCCATGAACAAAAAATTTATATTTTGGTACACATTACATGATTTAGAGAATTTGGATTGGTCCATATTGTTATCCTAGTTCAAATATGCCATATATTTACATATTGAGATAGTTCTGGGGGGAATCTTTAATGAAGCAACATGAGTTCTAGATTCTTATATCTAGAAAAAAATGAGATATATATGAATATAATTATTCCTCATACTGGAATAAATTATATCATATTATGGGTCATGGACATTGTCCATGTGCATGTTTTCTATTATGGCATTGATGGTACATATAAGTGAGTAATTTTGAATCTATAAGTTCATCTACAATAATTATTTTAGATAACTGAGTAATGTGGTTTAGGATTAGTGATAAAAAATGTCTGGATAATTAATATACAATCCCAATATGTGGCTCACCCTTTTAAATTAAGGTTAAATATTATCTACATGAATAGTTTGGTTCAGTTTCAATGATGCTCAAAAACATAGGAACTACTCCCTCTTCATTGAGTTTTGGAGAATTTATCTTTCCAACACATGGCTACTTTAGTACATAAATGTGGGCATGATTGTCCCCAAACATCCAATGTTTAAACAATAAATTACAACTCTATTATGCTTCAACAAGGAATAAAAACTATCAAATGCTTCAAAAAGTAAGAATCATCTCCAACATAATTACAATTGATATAATTATAAAGGATCAGAGATATTTCCTTCAAGATATTACCTAGTTCATAGGCTTTTGATATTAGATAAGTTAGATTACATAATTATAGTATGATTCATTTATTTGATATTCAAGTGATTTTTAATTTTTGAAAAATAATTTATCATTTCACAATATTTGACTTTCTCCTTTTTTTTAGATCATTTAAAAAAACCCTTCTATGTATATTTGAAATTATTTTTATTCATTAGACCTTTACGATTGGACAAGTACAATTCCACCTTAACCTTCATGATAGGTGAAAAGATTTATTTTTCGGAATGAAATTTTTCATCAACATTTTAGTGGAAAATAAATGTTATACAAGTTAATAATAATGGGTTATTATTGGCCTAAAATGGAACATGAATTCCAATAATTTGCAAGGGTAAGAAATGTCATTAGCATAGTAAATTAATGCATGCACCATCCCAATGATTATAACCTATTATTTATTTATGGTCATTTTCCATTTTGGGTTTAGATCTAGTAGGAAAAATTAAGCCTCCATAATCAAAAGGTCACTTAATTATTTTTACCAAATGGGTTGAAGTTATTTTGGTAAAATATACCACCAATAAATATATATGTAGTTTTATAATGACTATATCGTTTCTAGATTTTCATTTTACCTTATATTATTATGGATAATGGTTCATTTTATAATAATAATAAAGTAGATAATTTGTTTACAAAATATAAGATTCAACAAATATTTTTCCGCTTCTTATTTGTCCCAAGGGAATGGTCAAGATGAATCTACAAATAAGACAATTATGAACATCTTAAGCAAAGTAGTTACTGAAGATGATGAATATTGGAATAATCAAATTATATATGCTTTATGGCCATATTATATGAGTGTCAATAAAACCATGGGGTCAAACCCATTTTCTCATGTCTATGGAGTGGAAGTTGCCCTCCCTCTAAAACCTAAGATTCCTTCTCTACATAAATATTAATATGTATACATGTTATTTAACACGAAATTTATCAAAATTTATGCAAGAAAGCTTATAAAAAATATCAAATCAAGATAATTTGTTAGGCTTCTTTGTTATCATAAATGTAGTATAGGTTATTATTTCCTAGTTACATTAAAAGGAAAACCTTTGAAGAATCCAATGAATGCCATGCACTTGAGCCAATTTTACAGCTAAGACATTTCTAGTTCCTTAGTAAGATTCATATCTCATATATTTTCATTGGGGGAATCATACCCACATAATCCTTGAATCTACTATTTATATATTTACATTAAGGGAATTATACCCACACATTCCTAAACTTTACTAGCTATATCTTGCCATTGGGGGAATCGTACCCAGACATTCCTATAATTTATTATTTATACATTGTTACTAAGGAACATCATCCCCACACATTAATTAATAGTTTAATTTATTATATATTATTTTATTAAGGTAGCCACACTATTGCATTATTTACGTACTTTCTATATGCATTGGGAAATGTAGGAGATCTATAAATCAATCCTAGCTCAGAGAAGATAAATCTTACTTACACTTCCGATGGGGGATACATTAGATAATTGGGATTGTGACCAAGATGGATATAATTGCATAATTAAGGGATCTCTTACCATAATATTATCACTAAGGAGGGTTCCAAATCCTCCATTCAAGCAAAACTACACAATAAGCCTAACTATGTCCTATGTTTTCATATTCACTAAACTAATAATATGTAAAGAAAATTCTAATCTAGTGCTCACCAAAGAATTTGGCATAAAGTGGGGGTAATAAACATGAAAAGTCAACATGCATAAAGGACATATACTTATGTCAATGTATATGAAATCCTAATGTAGGGAAGAAAATTACAAATGCATATTTATATAGTGTTTGGCGAATGCCCAAATATAATAGACATGTGTCACTCAATGTCTTCTAGAAGTGTAGAGTAAAAAAAAATAGGAACAGAACTACTAAAATATGTTTTTAAAGAGACATAGAAGCACTTAATTGATAATCAATGCCATGCTAAAACATCCAATGACTAGGCTAGATGGATGTCAAAATGCCATTTTTTCTTTCTGATACCTCACTTGATCCAAAACTCAAAAGTTTTGGTTGAAAGACAATTCAAGACACAATAATAACATAAATCAAATAATGTTCTCTCTGAGAAGAGATGTTTTATTGATCAAATTTGTAGACCCAAACATATGCCTATCTCTAAGAAGAGATGTTTGATTTCCATTTGGGGTTACATATTAATTTATACATTTTTTAAAGGTGGGAGGAGGATGTGGAAGGTCAAAAATCTCGAGGGATATCAAGTGGTTTGACTTCCATGATTTAAAACAATACAAAATTTGAGGAATTACTATTTTTAGAAACTTATTATTTTAGACTGCACTACTAAAATTAAAATTTGGAACACTTCCATTGGGTTTTTTAGGGTCAAAATCTATTGAGTAGATCTAAATTCCATCTCAAAATGTTCTCCTCATTATTATCTTTCCAACGGTTCAAACAGTGAGTCAATTGGAGCTACGGCGCAAAAGTTATGGCTCCTAGAAGTTTCATCATCAATTGGGATGGACCTATCACCCGAATTGTCACTTGAATTATTGCCTAGATCATTCCTCCCTCATTAAGAAGTAATGGTCCCCATTACATCAATATTTGTCATCAAGTGTGGCAATTGTATTTTGATTTGATTCCCGATGCATACTTGAAATGGATTGTGCTTTATGGAACTGTGCAGGGCTTGATTGTTCACCATTTCTACCTAACCATCAGTTTGTGGATGGAAGGCCATGAACTTCTTCATCTTGGTATATATTTGCTTATGTTGTTGTGTTGTTTGTGTAGTTAGGGCTATAACATCGGCCCTTTTAGATTCTTATGGCTTAACCACCATGAGAACAAATTTCTTGGCACTAATCAGAGAGACAGATGTAGAAGGTGGTACCTCTGGTACCCTATAGTGCAATGTTTCAAGAGTGAGAGTGATCCTTTAAGTTCTTGCTTCATATATGCCATGTCTATCATACATGAGTGGCTAACCAAAGAGTACATCACAAACATCTAGATTAACCACATCACATAAAACCTCATCTTGGAAAGGTTTTATTGCATATGAGAGAAGACATTGGTGGGTGACACGGAGGTTTCTCCCTGGACTCAACCATCCAATACTATATGGCTTTGGGTGAGGCTTTATGGAAATATTTAGACTTTTCACAACATTAGCAAAGATTAAATTCTTTTGACTTCCAATAACAAGAATGAAATGTAGAGGCTTACCTTTCACCCATAATTTAGAGTGAAACAACCTTTCATTGTCATCTAGTCTCTCCTCATGGGTCTATGATGAAGCAACAATGGCTTCGGGCTCAGCATCTATAATCTCTTCTTCAATCTCTTCAACTGCAGGGTCTATATGAGGCAGAGCAGTGGATGTTGAGGATTGTGACTTAGAAAGCAGGGACTTGATGGCTCGACATTCTTCTTTGGAGTGAGTTCCATATTTATGATATTCACACCACTTCTCAGTCTTTCCTTCCTTTTTCTTCCAATTTTGGCCTCGTGTTTGACCTTCTTTGTCACTTTTCTATTTTGAAGGCTGACTCTTCGTATTCATTCTTCCATGCTATGCTTTTGCTCAATCTTCACTGCAAACTTGTATGCCTCACCAAGGGTTTCCAAATTAAAGAGTTCCATTTCTCTCCATATGTACCATTATAATCCACCACGATATTGGAGAACCTTATGTTTTTCACTTTCTTGGATGCCCAATCTCATAGATAGAGAATGAAAAATGTCAGTGTAATCTTGAACAGACTGTTCCTTACCTTGGTGAAGTTGTTGCCACTCTATATATAGATCATCATATGCTCCAATGGGATAGTATTCTTCATTTACAGCTTTTATGAAATCATCCTAGGTAGGTTTTGCCTTCAGGCCAATATCATCTGCACTAAATCTCTTTTTGTACACTTTCCACCAATTTTTGACAGGCAATGATGCTTTCAAAAGAGCAAAAGTGATCTTCTCTTTATCGGTGAATTTATTTATAAAAAAATAAGATGACAATTGATCCAACCAATTTTCTACTGCATCAACATTGATTTTGCCTTCAAATGTAGGGATATCAAAATTCCCTTGAACCTTGAAGGGTATTGGGGCACTGAAAGAATGTGGGGGTGCAAATGAGGAGCTAGAATTTCCCATCAAGATTTGTTGGAGAATTTGAGTGAATTGTTGTAGCATCTGTGCTTGCTACTATTGGAGGGCTTCATTCACCATTCCCTTGAAAGGATCAGATGTCTTGGTGTTTTTTGTTGTTTGAAGTCATTTAGAGTGAATATGTAGATAGTCTATTGGTTCTATTTTCCACCCAAGCTTCCTATAATCTGACTTCATCCTTGGGATCATACACTTTAAAGACAAACTACTCTGATACCACTGATCCAAAACTCAAAAGCTTTGGTTGAAAGATAATTCAATAAACAAGAATAACACAATTCAAATAATGTTATCTCTGAGAAGAGATATTTTTTTGATCAAATTTGCAGACCCAAACATATGTCTATCTCTGAGAAGAGATGTCTGATTTCTATTTTGGGTTACATCTTAATTTATACATGTTTTAAATGTGGGAGGAGGATGTGGAAGGTCACCAATATTGAGGGAGATCAAGTGGTTTGACTTCCATGATTTACAATAATACAAAATTCAAGGAATTACTATTTTTAGAAACTTACTATTTTTAGACTGCACTACTAAAATTGAAATTTGGGATACTTCCATTAGGATTTGGGGGGTCAAAATCCATTGAGTGAAGCTCCATGCCATCTCACAATGTTCCCCTCATTATTATCTTTCCAATGGTTCAAATAATGAGTCAATTGGAGCTACGGTGCAAAATTTATGGCTCTCGAAAGTTTCATCATCAATTTGGGTGGACCCGTCACCTGAATTGTTGCCCAAATCATCACTAGAATTGCCCATAGTATGGATAATATAGGAACAAAAACTAGTATTGTGTTTCTCAAAGGTGGCAAGTACATCAACATTATGATCATTAAAAGTGTGGGTTACAATAAAAGCAACTATAGGGATATCGAGATCATAGTATGACTTAATATCTGATAGAACACAATTCAAGAGAGATTCCAAGGGATACGTGCTAGATTCAAAAGTAAGTACTAAATATATAAAAAAAAGTATAGTATTTATGGGTTCCACATGATCAAAGTATTGTTGCAAGATTGCGCAACAATATTGCAACACTAACATGCAAAGTACAAATGAGTGACTCATGTTTAGCAAGTTTGTGAGGAGGAGCATGATCTATGATTTGAGGGACCTCTTTTCCTCTAAAAATTGTATAATAACTTCTTGAACCAAAGAAACATTAGAGAAGAGAGTATTACTCTCATCTTGTAAGTCGTTATTTTCTTGAATTAGTGTGCTTACATTAAAGTACAAATCCATAAAAAATAACAAAATAATGGCAAGGTGCTAAGAAGGGGGCCTTGAAGAAGTCTCTCGAGAAGAAGACAAAGCTTTAAGAAATGCTCTAATACCATATTATAATTTTGGACTATCAAATATCCATCATATTATTATTAGACATAGTTGACATCATGATAATAGATAATGAAACAAAGATTAAATACAAAAGTGTGTCATTAATATTATAGTAACACTACATAAAGGTAGGGCTTAAACAATACAATAAACCTCTCACAAACTATTCTCCATACCACTAATGCAATGTGAGTGAGGGTGAGTCTTAATTTTATAGAGCATTAAAAAACCTTGTAAATACATGTGGTTGTAGCAATGTAATATAAGTCATTGCATAAATATAAATAGTTATAAGCAATTGTATAAAGTTCATTGTAGTATGTGATTTTAGTGCAAGTTGAAATGTTAGAATAGGATTATTTTTTAAATAATAAAATAAGAAATCCTAAGAAAATTACTTGCTAAATAAATTTATAATGTAATTAACAATTTACACCAACACCTAACATTTTATAATTATTAATTATTGATAGAATTATTCTTTATTAGTGATAATTTTGTCATTTTTAAGGTGCATTGATATTAATATGTAATTATTTTTTGTAATCAATCAATTAAGATCACTTATTTAAAGAAGATGACCAAATAAATATTAGTTGTTGTAATTTAGATAAACAAGATCTACCAAATCACTAATCTTTTTATTATAATAGTTTAATTATTTATTTAATATAATTTATATTTATATATATTTGAACTTAATTTATTTATGTCGAAACATAATCTCTTACATATTATTTATTCATAATAATATGTAATATTTTTTAAATAATATAAATTTTTTTATTAATTAAAATATAAAAATAAAAATTTAAATCATCATCCTATTACCAATTGTATAAATGTGATTGTGGACTTAATGAACTTTCACATTACGGACTTAATGAACCTTCACCGGATGTATTTTTACAAATTATTAGAAGGCCAAGTAAGATTAATATAATTAGTCAAAATGGCACTTTCAAATGAAAGTGATCGGAAGTTGTTTGACTTCAAAAGTAACATGTTTTATTTAGTGTATTTTATAACAAGTGGGTTGCAATTTTGACCCTTTCAAGAAACAGAAGTCACAAATTGAAAACTTGTGAACTGCAAGGAAGGTCACAAAACCTTCCTTTTTCATGATCATTCAATTTTTTTAAAGTTAATTAATATTAATAGTGTGGTTTCAAAAGATATTATATTAGATTTAATAATTTTAAGTTAATATTAATAATGAAACTTTTCAAAAATATTAATAGATTTCAATTTAATCTTTTAAAATTGTATAATTTTATTTTTTTTAATTTTTATCTAAATTCAATTTTATAATTTTTTAAAAATTAAATTAATCTTAATAATGTGACTTTTAAATATATTACATTATATCAATGGCTTTTAAGATTTTTTTAGTTATTTTTTTGGTATAAAATTCTTTTGAATTTAACCATGTAAAATTTGGAAACTAATTATTATTGGTAATGTGATTTTAGAAGATGTTATATGAAATCAATAGTTTTAAATAAGATTTATTTGTAATATAAAAATAAATAATAAGTGAAAAATATTCTTCTCAAATTAATTATATAAAATTATATTCTTAATCTACATAAATTTATGGAATATTCAAAAATTTATTAATTTTAATTAAACAATCAATCAATTTTTTTAATATTAATTTTATATTAGTGGAGAGTCTGGACCCTGCCTAATTAGCATCAAGGTGTTAGGTAATCCCACTAGTAATGATTCCATCTTTAGAAAAAAAGGTTACATTGAGCCTCTTTGTCAAATATAAGGACTGTATTACCATTGGTTACGTTAAAAATGCCTGCATGTATGACTACTGTAATATTGATAGTCGGTATGTGGCTCTTTGTAACTACTAAACAGCCTCTTAATTTGTTTGCAGAAGCTGTTGATTTCAATTTCCCTTCATTTTATCCCAATACAGAAAAAATCAAAATATATGGCGATACTCTTTTCACTAATAACGGGATCGAACTCACCAAGTCTGGCTTTCGTGACATTTTTAACTGGAGCTTGGGATGGGCAGTATACGAAAATCCAGTTGCATCCCAGGCCGTTGCAAGCTTTCAAACCCATTTTCAGTTCATGAGACAAAAACCAAATTGGATTATCGCGCTGATGGAATTAGTTTCTTCATGGCTCCTCAAGGATCCAGACAGCCCATCAACGGCTCGGATATGTGGCTTGGACTGTTTAATGACACCATGAATGGTAAGTCCTCGACCCAGAAAGTTGCAATTGAATTCGATACCTTCCAAAACGCAGAGGTAGATGAATTCCATGACACCCATGCCAATGATCCAGATGATAATCATGTAGGGATTGATATCAATATATTACCTCTGCAACTACTAATTCTTTGTACTCTGAGAGGCTTAATAGCGGAAAAATATGGGACGTGTGGATAGATTATGATGGCCAGCAGAAGAAGATCCGGGTGTTTATGTCACATAACAGATCTTCCAACTCGAGTGCTCCACCTCCTCAGCGTCCAAAACTGAGCTATTCTGTAAATCTTCGAGATTTTCTTCCTGAGAAGGTAATTGTTGGTTTCTCGGCTTCAACAGGGCTTTCCAATCAGATGCACAATCTTATCTCATGGAGCTTCTCAAGCCAAACTAATTGGAGGCATGATAATGTGCGATTTCCCATGATAGTCGCCTCTGCCTCCCTGGTTGCCATAGTAACAGTTATATTTATTATTGGCGGTGCACTCTACAGTTTTAGTAAGAAAAAAAAAAGGTCAGTTAGAGGGCTACAAATTCCAAATCCCAACGGTCTAACGACTGATCAAGTTTCAGAAAGAGTCGGTGATGAGAGAAATCCCAGTAGAACTCCTCGTGAGTACAGGCATGATCTATAGAATAGATTTACAGGAAGTTATGTTTGAAGATAGGTTTAGGCTTAAGGTAAAACTTGTACATTCTGTGCTTTCTTATTCACTTTATTAATGTATTGGCTGTGCTTTCCGATTCACTTTATTAATTTATTAGCTGTATTAGTTTATCATTTTATTTTTTTTCAATTTTTTAAAAGAAGGATTGTTAGGATGAAGATGGTTGCTTAGTTATCAGAGTAGAAACTCAGACTTAGGTGAATATAATGATAAATTGTAACCAATTCTCGTTATAATTAAAAAAAAAGATTGATAAGATTGATTATTGAAAGGATTTGAAGGCCCACTCTTCTAAAACATAATTAAGATTTAGTCCATGTACTTTGAATTATTTTGATTGATTAAATGAGGGATTGGTGGGCCCTTACACCACTAATTATTTCGATTGATTAAACAAAAGATTGGTGGGCCCTTACACGTTTCAGGTATTGATGGTCCCTCACATTTGAAGAATTGGTGTAGGAGGGTTTTAGTGTTTGTATAAACAATTATCTTAATCACAATCAATCCTTTAAAGATTCCAATCCACATATAACCAATCATCAATTCTTGTACAACTAATCATCCTAATCATAGTTAACCATATGAGGGTATAATTCCCATACATTGACTCACCAGTAAACTATTTTTGTTATGACATCACTTTATAATATTGATCTTTGTTGAAGTTCTTATCTCGTTATAATTAATTACCTTAATCACATTCAATCATTTAAAGGCTAGTAATCATCAATCATTTGGTGTCTAGTCCCCATATATTGAGTCATTATTAAGTTATGTTTTTCTACTACATTTATTTATAATATTGATTTTGGGTGACTCTTGTTGTAAGTCACCTCACCAATCAATAATAAACTATTTTTATTATTAGATATTACTTTATAATGTTAATTCTTGGTATTCCTCATTATACATCACCTACTTGCTAGTGAAATTTAAATATGGATTCCTCCCATAAATTATCATCTTTTACAATTACATTAAAACTTAAAAAATTAATACACCAATTTTTTTTTAACTTCTAAAGTAATTTTAATATAAAATTTAATTATTTTCTATTATTTATTTATTTTTATTTTTTTCTATATTTTTAAAATTGAAAATTAAATTGTTATATATATAAATATATATAAATTTAAATATATAATGATTATTAGAATTATGTAATTAAGTTTTTTAAAAAAATATTTTTAAAGTTTTTGAATTAATTTATTATTATTAATGTTTAATTTTAAAATGTATATCTATAAAGTTAATTTAATTTAATTTAATTATAAATCTATATTATTAAAATGTAATTTATATAAAAATGTCATTTGTGTTATCGAACCTCCACTTACATTTTTTCAATCTCATTCATGATTAAGAAGAGTGTTTTTAGAGTGTTATTTAGTTTATTTTTTTAAATTGAAATGTTAATATTTTTAATATTAATTGAATATTTTTTAATCCAATCTTTTAAAAAAGGGAGTTTTAGTATTAAAATTGTAATATTACATTTTAAAGTATAAATTATTTTATTGATTATATTTTTAATTAAAATTTAAATATTAAAATAGAAATATTTTAATTTTTAATGTGAGTTTTTATAATAAAATTTATGTTCAAGATATATTTAAATTATCTTTCTCTAAATTATTTATAAAAATTGGTTCTTAATATAGTAATATTTTATTTTTATTGTATTTTTTCATATTGATAATATATTTATTTTATTATTTGCTAATTATTGAAAAAAATTAATATTAAAATAAAAATATAATTTAAAGCTTGAGTGATCTAAAAAATCTAAAACATATTCAAATGTTACATGTAGAAATGTATTATGAACGATAAGAATATAATTATAATAATATACATTAAAATATAATAAAATATATTATAAAAATTAATTTAATTGTAAATACAAAGATCAAAGAGTTTAAATGTATCAATTATAATAATTTCCTATTTTATCAAATATTTATGAATAAATATTTTATATTAATATAAAAATAAAGGAAACGAAGAAACATCTTACCAACTAAAATGAATACAATGTTCATTTAGATTTTATGGGTTCATATTATAACTCTATTTTTTATTTATTTTTAAAGATGGACTTGTTAAAATATATTGAATAGGTTGACAATGGACCATAATTGTGTGGCATAAGATATGGTATTTTAGAACTTATCACAAGATGATAGAGTGCCAAATTTAAATTAGAGAAGAATTTGTCCATATTATATCAATTGGAAAGTAAAAATGGATTGTAAAAAGTGTTCTACAACTTAAATTTTGATATACCATTTCTTTTATGAGAAACTTGAACTATTTTCATAATTTTATAGATAAATTTTTTATATTCTTTGTACGTTCGAATATTTCATGATAATTGGATTTGATTTTTCTAATATATTAAAATCAAAATTGATCGAATCAAAATTAATTGTATCCAAAGAAAATTAAAAATCAATGGAACAATAATTTTATATTAAAAACTTATTAATGATAGGTGCACATGCCATACTCATAAAGAAAACAAATCTTATTGTAGCACTAAAATATTTTAGAGAGTTAAATCCCACATTATAATTAATATTAGACAACCATTTTTAAGAATAAAACTTGTATCAACATTATATGTGAAAAGTATGCTCGTCAGACAGATTGATTTTTTCACTCTGTCAGGGTTTCCTCTATGCTTTCGAATGTGTCAGCCCTTATTTTTTTGCATGTCTAGCCTTGTGTCATACCACGGCCTTAGTCACATATGGGACTTGTATTTATTACCATTTTAGGTTTTTTCACCTGTGGGTGAGGCCAACCTTTATAATGACTTCTCCCCATTCTATTCTAACTATTTTAGCTACAAATAAGAATGGTGGAGCGTCAAGTAATGGCCTCTTGCAAGAACCTAAAGAAGATTGTCTCAAAGGTATACCACAAGGTAACGCTTTGTAACCCGATGTTATATTACCAATTCTTGAAATTAATTCCGCATGTCAATGGTTATAGCAATTTTGTTTAATAGGATATTCTATTAAGAGAATTCTAATTAAAAGTATGCTACAGTCTTGGGTTCAAACTCAATAGGTAGCTCACAACATTAAACTCAAGAGCATCTAAAACATGACTAAAATCTTTTTCCTCTTTTTCTTCTTTGACCCTTCCCATGTAGGAGGAATCCTCTATAGGTCTATAACTTGGTACGCTAATAACTCACTTATAGTTTTCTCCCCTTGGACATGAGACTTGTGGTCTCAGAGCACACCATTCTTAAATTCCATATTTGGGTTGAATTTATAGGTCTTCTACTCCCTTGTTGGCACTTTATTCACCAAATAATATCCTCCATAGGTCATGTGGTTTGTCATGAACAAAACTAGTTCTACTTTGCTAGACTGCAAAAAAGGGTCTATGTAGAAGTAGACCTCGCTTAGGACCTCAAGGATTTTGTGAAATTTAAGTCGAGGATGTGAGGCACTCTTAGTGAGTCTTGTATATCTACTTGCCTAACACTTACTTTCACAGCCAAACCATAGATCATAATATATGAGATTGTCCCCTTTAGTTGGCTCACAATAATGTACCCAACCACATATCCTCTACCCCCAAAGCCTCTCTAAAAGTTAGAAAAAAATAATCTGAGGACGGATGGACTATGGTAGGGAAGAAGATCTCTCATGCCAAAGTCATAAACACATATAATACTCCCAAAGGAGGGAAGCCATCTTCGAGTAATGGCCTACAAGAGCAGGTTCCTATTGAGAAAGAGCCTTCTTCAACTGAAGCCCCAAAATTGGTAAGAAAGCCCACAGTGTTCAAAACCCCTCTAGCTACTAACTTCTTATCCTAAGCTTTTGAGGCCTCTATGCCTAGCTCTTCTAGATTTTCAAACTCACAACCAATCACTTTTCCACTTCATGCTCTATGGGATACACCCAAACACTCTCATAGCCCTCCTTAGAGGAATGGTGAGGTAGAAGGAGGGTTTGAGGCTAACCCTAATTTTAGGAAGCAATATGAGTTCTTGAGTGCTAATAGTGGGCACTCTCTATGGAATCATATCCATTGATGACCTAGAAGGGTTCAATTCAAAGTACATATCCATTAACTCCCATCATCTTTGAATTTTTTTCATGGAATGTTCGAGGTCTCACAGACCCAAAACGTAAGTTTGTTGTGCATGATTTTAGAAATATTTTTTTGATATGGACATTCTCTATTTGCAAGAAGTTAAGGTGGTAGATTTTTCATTGATGGTTGTCAGTGATTTCATCTAGAATGATAGTATCATTATTTATAACAACCATACCATAGGACATGGAGGGGTGATCACTTTCATTTCTCCAAGGTGGTGGCCATAATTATTGTAATCTAGTTTGGACCCCACCAACTGGTTAGTATAGGTTCTTTTTAGCATGGAAAGCCACTCTTTTGGCTTTGTTAATATTTTTGTCTCAAATAACACTTTGGAACACACTCGTTTATGGAAGTGAATAGTGAATTATCTTCTCGATGCCCTTTGGGTATTATGTGATTACTTTAATATGGTGGTATCTCCCGAGGCCAAAATAGGCCACTTGCCTATGAGATGGGCAACTGGAAAACGGGATTCATGGTTTTATATGTGCACTAAGTGGGGCATTTATGACCCAAATTTAACTATTTGGCCTACAGATGGTGTTTGGTACACTTGGAGTAATTATCAAGAAGGCCCCACTTAGATTTTGAAGCATCTAGATAGGGCAATGATGGCCACCCAATCGTACTTCTATTTTGATAATGATTTTTTCCCTCTAGTGTAGGCATTATCAAATTTTTATTCAGTTTCAAGTGACATGGCAGTTCATGAAACCCAATGTCCATAAAATGCAATTCTTATTTAACATCTCCTTACTCAATCATGGGCCCACAGTGGCATACATTAAGAGCATTTAGAATTTAGATCCATGCCCTATCAAGAATCTGGTTGGATTCTCTAGTGGGATGACACCATCAGAAAGACTTCCTGCTTTTGCAGATATATGGCCACCAGCTTGCCAAAATTTAGAGACACTCTTGCTCTGCTACCACCTTAGAGCTGAGTCGTGCAGCTCTAACCCTAGAAAAGATACCTTTAATGAGATCTTGTAGGAGATATTTGCTTCTTTGCAACACCACATTCATATTGTAGACAACTACAATGCCTAGGGAACCTAAGTCAAAGCCATGTTTCATTGGCTTAGGATACAAGATAAAGATTTTAAGGAATTATTCCAACTATTGTGAGCTAAGAACTCAAAGAAGCAAATACATGCCATTTTTTATGTTGGCAATAGACTCACAGAGACTACACAAATAGTGAAAGCTTTTATCCACCACTATCAATAAGTGTTCAAATCTTAAGCATCTTTAGTTGAGTGTAAAACTTCCCTTTATCAATGTCTTTCAGTGGTGTCGTGCAAACTCACTCATGCTCGATGGGTGGTTTACAATAGGCCCCTCGCTTTCGATGATTTGCATGAAGCAGTGTCTCACATGGCTAATGATAAATCTCCTAGCATTGATAGATTCCCTTACAAATTCTATAAAACTCTTTGGGACATTATGGGCAATGACTTGCATAAAGTTTATCAAGAAGTATTTTGCAAGCATTCTTTGGGTACAAATATAAATAAAGGAAATGTCAAATTCATACCTAATCAAGGGTATCCTGAGTTGTTCTGTAACTGGCAACCCATCACCCTCTTGAATATATCCTAAAATATCATTACCAAGGCTTTGGTAATCTGGCTATGTAAAATGCTACCTCTCACTGTGCATCCAGAACAAGCAGGTTTCATCAAAAGTCATTATATTTTGGATAACATCATTGCCATCTGGGAAGGCATGAATTGGACCAGACGGTCTAAATAACAGTCTATGTTCATCAAAATTGACTTTGAAGAAGCCTGTGATTTTATCAAATGATTATTTATTCTAGCCATGCTTTGATCTCTGGGCTTTGGGCCCATATTCATCCAAACCATTTAGATGTTCTTCTCAAATGCTTTGGCTATCATCTCCATTAATAAAGTCACCTCTGAGTAATTTAGCTTATTTTGTTCTATTCATCAAGAGTTCCTATTGGTTCTAGCGTTGTATGTGTTTGCAGTTGAGTGTTTTGGATATCTTCTTAGTAATGCCCAAGCTATGGGGCTTCTTAAGGGAATTTATCTCCCTCCTGATGCTGCAAACCTACATGAAGATATGCAAGTGCTCAATGGACACTTTGCATATGACACCTTTTTTACTCTCATTGAGGATGAAACCAATGTGGATAATGCCTTACAATGTCTCAACACCTTCTGCCTGACATCTAGCTCCAACATTCAATGGCAGAAAACTCATTGCTTTAGACAAGCATACCTCCCTCCGCTAGTGTGGGATGTTAAATTCGGTTGGAAGTGGATCCAACATGATGAAATATTTAAATTTCCTAGTATCCCCTTTGTTTTTTATGTCTCACCACCTTTGTTGTGGTGGTATGTTGTTGACAGAGTTGCTAAGAAGCTAGAATACTAGGTGACCAAGTATATTTTATTAGTAGGAAAATTTCAAATTTGCTAAAAAATTATTACATCCACCCATGTGTACTACTCGTCATGTTGGGTGCATTCTAAAAAAACATACCAAAAGATAGAGAAATTGCTTAGAGACTTCCTTTGGGCCAATTCCCCATAGGGTAAAAGATTCCACAGGGTGGCTTGGGAATATTGTTGCCTCATGCATGATGCTAGCCGGATGGGGCTTATCAACATAGTCTGGCAAGGAATTGCCTTATGTGTCAAATGGATTATGTGAGCCATTGAGGGCCAACAAGCTTGGAAGGTATTGTTCAGACATTGTATCTCCTTAAGGTTATTCAAAGCCAATAAGGCCTAGAAAGGGCTCGACTTCCTCAATTTACTCTTCATTCAGTATCCTATCCAAATCAAAGGGTCATTTGTGGCCAAAAACATATGGAAGGCCTGAGAAAAGATTAAACCATGACTGCTCTTGAATGGCACCAGTTTCTGGACTAGGATCTCTGTCAACTCCCATTCTCTCTGATGGTCTCCCATTTTCTCTCGAAATGAAATGCCCTTGACATAAGTCCCTTGGGTCAATGCTCTCAAGCTTTACCATAGAGGAATTCATACCATCTAGGATATCTTCTATAAGTATCTCGCTCTTAGCTATCCTGGGAGGAGGTGAAAGCTAAATTTTGGTTAGCCAATACAGACCAAGAGTCCTATTAAGCAATCCTCAATGCCATCCTAGCTTTCATGCTGCATAAAATCTTGGTTCATTCCACTCGGTCATGGTGGAAGGACTGGAAATTGTATGTTAATACCCCTTTTTCCAATTACACTCCTTGGCTTGGCTATGCATCGCTCACCCTGGTTGACAAGATTAATGCCCACTGGGGGCTTCACTCGTCTATTAAAATGTGGATCCTTCGCTTCAACATTGTTTGGGGTGCTTGTGTTGAGCCCAAGCTTGCTCATTTTGCTTGGTGCATACTATACCAAGGCTTGTCTATTGGCAGAAGACTCATCTAGCTTGGAGTCCACCTGCCTACTTGCCCCTTCTATGGCCACCTTGAGATGCTTCCTCATCTCTTCTGGTATTGTTCCAAAGCTCAAAGGGTCTGGACTTGGATTCATGATATTTTTAGGCCTTTCCAACCTGAATTCTTCATTTGATAGCATGTCCTTCTTAAAGACAAACTAGCAATGCCCTTCAAATACATGAAAGTCTGACATACTTTCAGAGTGGAGATTCTCTTCTAGATTTGGAAAGAAATAAATAATTATGTGTTTAATCATGTTTCTACTAATTGTAATATTTTTTATTTGCATAAATCTTCTATCATCTCCAATGTTCTTTTACAGATTCAAGTCCAAGCCAATAAAGTGGCTATGGAGCTTGAACATATTCATGATCTCCTCTCCCATTGGGGAGATGTTCCTTGTGTTATGGCTCAGGTTATGCCTTCTCTGCCCAGGGACCCCAGATTGGATAATAGAGTGCATCTGACACCTCATGGTGGGCATCGTCACAACCGTTCTAGGCACTGCTCTCACAGTGGCTCCCCATACCAACACATTTTCCCTCCTAGGCAACAGTGAGGGTGATAGCCACCACCTCCTTCCCCTATTGGGCAGGATGGCTGGGGCACTCCTCCTCCTCCACACCTAGATGCTTGGGGGGTGCCACTTGGAGGCCGAATGGATGTGTTGGATAAGTTCTCCAGGGTTTGTTTAGCCATTTTGCCCACTCAGATATGAACAGAAGAAGATGACATGGACACTACCCAAGTTACTGGCTGGGAGCCTATTCCAAATGCCAATGACTTGCCAAGCTCAGGCTGGGATCCTGATGATATGGGTCTTTGGCCTTCTGACCTTGCTCTTGTTGTATAAAAGTTATCTTTTTTAATGACTTTGTGATTTGTTTCTAGGCTTCACCTAGATTATGATACTTCTGATTTTGCTCCTAAGCTTTACCTAGTGTGACGTAGCGTGCTTTCATATTGCCTTTGTTTTTTTGTGAATTATTCATATATTTCTATTAAGTTTATATATATATATATATATACACACTTTAAAAATCTCCTAATGTGAGGGTGACATTAAGGTTCTAGATCTAATAAATAAAACGATGAAAACTTAAAAATCTATTTTTATTTATTAAAATAAATATATTATTATTTTACTCATTTATTTTTAATTAATAAAAAAATATTATTATTATTCTTTATATTTATTGAAAATTTATATTATATATTAGTTTTTAATTTTTTAATTTTATTATTATTTTTTTTTAAATTATGTACAAAAACTTTTATTATAAATTTTCTAAATCAGAGTTTGGAATTTATGAACTTATTTTAAATCATTTTGAAGACGGATATAAAATAGTTTAGATAGAATTTGAAAGGCCAATAGAAATATTAAGAAAGTGCATTTTGCGGCGATTTAAAACTTTTCTCCCGTGTCATTTTTGCTTCTTAACAGCTATGATGAACTAAGTGCAGTTACTCATGGTTTTAGGGAAGATTTAGTTCTTGGTCAGGGAGGGTTCGGAAAGGTGTATAAGGGAACTTTACAGGATGGAGAAATTGTGGCCGTGAAAAGAATTTCTCAGAACTCTCAGCAGGGAATCCAGGAATATGAATCAGAAATTAAAATCCTTTACAGATTGGCGCACCCTAACTTGGTTCCCCTTCTGAGATGGTCTCGTGATCGAAATGGCGAGCTGCTCCTTGTTTACGAGTTCATGCCCAATGGCAGTCTGGACAAATACCTCTTTGGGGGACGACATCAGATTCGGCCGCTAAATTGGAGAGAGAGATATAGCATAGCCTGCGATTTAGCTTCTGCTTTGGTTCATCTCCACGAGGAATCAAATCCCCGAGTACTGCATTGAGACATAAAATGTAGCAATATCATGTTGGACTCCAGCTTTGTGGGAAGGCTCGGAGATTTTGGCTCGGCTCGCCTGATGGAGCACGATAACACTTCTCGCTACACAAATCCAGCTGGGACCCTGGGTTATATCGCACCAGAGTGCTTTGAGACGTTGCGAGCGAGCTCAGAATCAGATGTCTTCAGCTTTGGTGCATTGGCTCTGGAAATTGCGCGTGGAACGCGGGCAGTGGACAGAGAGCTGGTAGACGATAATTTGCGCTTGGTAAACTGGGTGTGGAGTCTGTATGAAGCAGGACACACGCTGGATGCCGCGGACGAGGCACTGGATAAGGAAAATAATGGTACAGAAATACGACAATTGATGTTGATTGGATTATGGTGGTCCAATCTTGACTATAAACAGAGACCCAAAATAAAGCAAGTCCTGGAAGCCTTGAAATTCGAAGCTGCAGTGCCTGACCTCATGTGAAGAATCCCTGGAGTTACCTTTATGACTTCTATGTGTCTGTGCCTGTGTTCGTGGGTGGACATTAAAGGGATTTTTCCTTTACTACCATGGTACTGGGTCTAATATGCCTGTTTATATGCTGTTAAAATTATATGTTTCATATGTTTGTTTTTATGGATTTTAAAAGGATCTGAACCACCCAACAACGGCTCAGATGTGTGACTCAGGTGGGTTTCTACTTTTTGAAGTGGTAACAAGGCAAAAACTTATTCCCTTGTTACTTTTTGGGCAACCCCTTCATGCAATAGTTATATCCAGCTACTTAATAATACCGATAATGTTAAGTCATTAGTCCATAAAGTTAAAGTTGCTATCAAATTTGACAGAAAAAAAACTCGGAAATAGATGAATTCCATCACATCAACGCCAATGATGCAAATAACAAATCATGTGGGGATTGATATCAATAGTATTAGCTCTGTGAATACTACTACTTTGTCTGAGGGGCTTAACAGTGAACGAATATGGGATGTGGATAAATTATGGCAGCCAACAATTGGTGCATTTGATTTGACCGATGTAAGGTTCGTTTAACACTTTTACATGTTAGTATTATTGTAAGGGTTAAGACCATACACCTCATGTCTATGTGGAACCCCCATATGGATTGGGAGGTTATAACCATAAGGGTTATGATTTTAATGGGTTGCATGTATAACTTTTGTAATTGTAGAGGTTTTTTTTTTTTTTTTTTTTTTTAAATTAATGATATAAGTTTAAGGAATCTAAAAAATTATATTTATAAAATAAATATTTGAGTATATGTTAATATTTTATATTCTTTGTAGATATTAAAATTTAGTATTAGATATTTGACAATGTCAATCTTGACTTACACTCATTTTATATAATTTTTGCATATATATATATGGTTCTTACACACCTTTCTCTCCCATATAAATGTTTTCCATAGGTCTGACTTTCTTACATTACTATTAATTACCTATAGAAATTTCTTAATCTATATCTAACATGTTCATTATCATACTCGGACTGTCTCCAAATCATCATATTAGTATTCTTGCCTTCTAAACCAGTACATCAAACTCAGAGACCTATGAAATTATCCAAGCATCCAAATCCAACGAAATCATCCATTCCAAAAACAACCATTTTTTAAATTAAAATTATATTTATTGGTTAGCACATACATTTAACATGTCAATGGCATGGAAAAATACCTAAAGGGTCACATACAAATAAATAATAGGTCTAAACAGATTCCTCATCTAGAATTATTGACAAAACATCTATCACTCATATAAAATCACTTGCACGTTCAAAGGGTTTGCCACATTGTCTCAAATCTAACAATCAGTCAAAAGAAGTATGTCCTAGCCAAGTTTGAAGCACCTCAAGTCAAGTCAAAGTTTCTAGTTTATAAGTGTTGAAATCTAGTTGCATTCATAAAAGGAGAAATATTGCACACATACTCCTAACAAAGAGAACTGTATGTGGTTTTATTTACGTCTTTGAAGTATTAGATATGTAATAAATACTCAACCATTCATCAAAGAGTGGTCGATGTTAGTTTAAACCACTATCCTTCCATATTTGTATGCCTAAACCCATTTTCAAAAGTCGATTTAGGGATTAAAAGATAAGGAGACAAGTTTTTTCTATATTGCACACATAGCCATTTATATAGACTAAAAAGGGTGTAGATCTATACTGTAACAAAGAGGAACTATACATAAATGAATTTGATAGATTACAAACATTAACATTTATTGATAATGTCTAGAGTCTTAACATTTTTTTAAAGGATCATATAGAGATCTAGTTCCTAATCTCAGTGACTCTTGATCTAGTTTCCAACCATCCCTAGCCCCTGCAACCAATCTCAAACATACACAAAACAAAAAAAACACTAAATATCTTATTCCCTTGGGTCATTTATTATTAATAACAAGTGTAATTGTTTAAATAAAATTCTTACTTTTATATTCAAATTTGTGTCTTATTGTTATACATTATATAGTTTGAATAGTTAAAATTTTTTATCTTATTAGATCACACTTAATTCAAAATAAGGTAAACCATATTAGTAAACCCACATTTTATCTGGAATATAGTAAAACCTTAGCTATCTCCTTTGTAACAACCATGTAATTCCATGGATCAAACCTTTGTGCGCTAATAAGTTTGAAATTAATAATAAATAATATTTAACCTTACTTAATTCATTATGTTTTAATATTCAATAGGAGTTTCTTCCTATTTCCACTAGGCATCAAAGGGCATGCATGGCTTCTTTTCTTCCTTCCCCTTACACACATCCTCTTGATGAACTTTGTATGCATATTGAATCGAAAGAAGAAGTACATAATGTAGTGGTTATATTTGATGAAAAACACAAAACATAATTAACTGAGTTTCTCTATGGCAACACACAGTTTCTCAATGCATTGCTACATTTTTCTAGAGATTAAATAAAAAATGCAATCGATGTGAAGGTTATCACATCCAAGAAATAAAAACATGATATTTTCATTGATAATAATATAACTTTTGGATGTAATAGTTCCACCATAGATGTTCAAACTACTACTAATTCTACTATTCCTATGTCTACGTCTTTGGCTACTCATGTGATGCACACCTAAGGTACAGTGGTAGTACAAGGTTTCCATAAGATTACTATGCCTATTTCTACACAATAGATTTATATAAAGCATTTGATTAATATGCATGTGACATCATCATCCTCACCTTCTACATGATCCCTCTACCATATTATTATATCTTTGTAAGGTAAGGTGATATAGTTTGATCAGGGTACCTTTAGAGCAATTCATTCAATGCATTCTCATTCATTACTTCATAATTCATTAGCCCCAACTATTTCATCTTATCTCTTAGTTGTATTTTCGTAGCTCCTAACCTTACATTATTTGATGGAAAATGTGATCCAAATCAATAATTAAGATAATTTCATGTAACACACTTAGATTATGCCTCCAATGACTGATTGTTGACTAGATTATTTATAAAAAACCTTAAGTTCTATGATGTGTGATGGTTATATGATCTACCTCACCCATCATTTCATGCATTTCATCCTTCGACAAATCAATTTTTGGAATTTTTTTTATAAATATTAGTGAGGAATTATACGATGCTCAAATTGGAAAACTTAAGCAAGGATCCAATGAACCAATTAGTGACTAGGTGCTTTGGTATAATACCATGCTTTACAAGATGAAAAATTCTATGGTTGAAAAATGAACTACAATATATCTTCAAGTAAAGGTTACATGCTCCTCTGCATAAATCCATTATGTTCTATAAATTTAAATTATTTTATGAGCTATGCCATATAACTAGAGATTGATAAGTTAATCTCATAAATTTGAGTAAGTTCAAATATGTTCATAAGGTTAGAATTCCTTCAACTTCAAAGTTTCAAAGTAAAAAAAGTTACAGGGTCAAATCGAATGGTATTAAGATTGAGGTAAAAACAACATCTAATGCATTACCATAGCATACTAAACAACTTATCATATCCACTCCATAAATGAATACCTCAATGTCATCATATGCTATTATAGAATTTACTAGACTGCAACCTCTTATCTCTCCCTAACCCACACGATGTTTATATGAGTAGGCCTACACCTAAGGAATATGATAATAATGCATATTTTGATTATCATTGACATGCTAGACATTCTATGAATAAATGTTTCAAGCCAAGGCATAAGATACAAGATCTCATTAATGAAAACATTATTGAGCTAAGCACACCTAAGAATGATTCAAGACCACAACAATATGGTAATGCAAAATTGAAAATATTTCCCAATCCTCTTCGAAATCATCAACAATATAAACTAAGGATATTATTAAGGTGCATAATGACTTATAATAAACAACCTCCTCCATTATATGCTCACCCATTGGATGGTATTGTTAGTACACTTCAATTAATATTATTTTAGTAGCCTATATTTGCATTTGATGGCAGTGAGATTTTGAAATATGACTCTTATTTCAATGCATTATTTATACAAGCCTACATAGATTTATGGCCTAAATATTATGTCATTTTAGATATGTTTAAAGTACTAATATTTGTATAATGAAACTTATTCATACTCTTGGATACACACATGAGGATTTTATGGATACAAAAAGGATACTTAAATGATTCGACAAACAAAAACAAAATATTTTTGGGTGCATTGTGTTGCCTTTCAAGGTGATCCTAAGAGTGGTTACTACATTATTATTAATCTTACTAATAACATAGTTATTTTTTAAATTGTTAGTATTTATTTGGATAAAAAAGCTCTATGTAGTACTATCTTCAATGCATAGATGTGTTAAGTATATACATTGTAAAAAAATGGTCATAGTTTCATATTTTCCATACGAGTATCCTATTCAGTCAAATGCATTTTCTCCTCTAATCCCACCACCAATGTAGTCAATTATTCCACCTATTCATATTCATTTTACACATCCACTTACTCCACCTATTTAAGTTCATTCTATGAAAACAATTCATAGGAAGGTAATTGATTGTTGAATATGACTAATACTTCAGTGCCAATTATATCAAAGAGTTATTCAACATTCATAGCAGTCATTATCTACTTTATCTCAAAATAAATTAGTTTTACAAAAACCTCACTACTTTTCACAGTGAACATAAGGACATGTTTCTCCTAATATTTAATAAATTAGATATAATTATATTCTTCCTATAGTTACTAATCATACACATGATCCTATGAGTCATGATGATACGAAGACTACATTATAACAAAAGACCATTTTGCAGAGTCATATATAGTTACATATGATATTACTTTCTCATGATACGTGACTATTCTCATTTTTTATACATTACCTACACATGATCATCCCCTTGGTTGGATATTTGGTTAGCATCTTCATTTAACCAAAATAATTCAAAAATAAAATAAAATCAAAACATTCTAAAAATCCAAAAATCAAAATAATTTAAAAATAAAATAAAATCAAAATGTTGTTAGTTTCCATTATTAATCTATGTTATTTATCAAATACATGGTAAATTAATTATCATTTTTTAATATGCACATGAATTTCATGGTATATATGAGTGACATGAAATATATACATATTATACATGATACATGCATACATAAATCTAGGACATTCCTCTACCTATGGGCCATGTCAATGTTAAGGGCATATCATTCCATAGATTATAGTTTTTATAGGTTATATATTTCTATAACATTTACCATTTTGAGCTATATTTAATGCTTACACATGTATTTATCTTACTTATATTCTTCATAGTGCTACATTTCAAGGGCAAGCTTCTTTGCTATACTATGACAATGGCATATATTAAAATTGTAGACTAGTTTGACTTGTTATATGATTCATTGTTATTATTTCATAAATGTTTGTTATTGATTATTGTTAGAGTAGTTTCATTAAGTTCGATTAAAATTGATTAAGACTAATCATATGTACATATGTACTTAGTGCTTAACGAACTACACTGGCTCTTCAGTGGGGCACAGTGGCCTCACCACTTAATCCTTAGTGGGAGACAATGGCCTCACCACTTAACCCTTAGTGGGAGACAATGGTCTCACCAGTCATCTAGTGGGAGGGCCACTTACTTCTTCTCCACTCACCTCTTAATCCTCCTATTTATTGACATTCTTGAAATGCATTTACATAGAATGGAGGTGAGAAGATATGTAATACTATCATTTGTATTAGAGATGGTTTTGTTCTTTGTGTGAGCAATGGATTCATGTTTTCATCTATAGTAATGTGTTCTTGAAGAGACCCTAGATGAATGCATTGAGCATTCTGACATGGTATCAGAGCTCCTTCAAGCCATCGTTACTCAGCCCCTTAATCCAAAATTGAGCAGTATTTCTTCCAAGCATTTTTCATTTGTTAAAGCTTTGATGAGATTTTTTTTTTTTTTTTTTTGGGTTCAGTTTGCATCTTTTAGCGAAGGACCTGGTTTTGCACAGCTAGCAGTCATTTTTGGACTTCCTATTTGCATTTACATGTATTTTATTTTTTGAAATGCTTAAATTAATCAAGTGTATGGCTGTGGTGTTTTTTTGTAAGAGATCTCTGATCTTCTGTATCTCAGGGAATATATAGATGATTTCAGACTGATCTGCAGCTGTTTCACAAACACTTGCACTCGTACATGTCGTACATGTAAATAACGTATAAAGAGCTTCATACGCGTCGTGGATCTCTTCATTGGTTAGTTTCTAAGTGGCCTGTGTCGTTGAAGTCTCCTACCTGGGCCATACTCTTTGGATCTGGTAGTTGGTATTTACTATCGTGATCTTATTATTGCTATTGGCTTCGCATTGTTGTATTCCGCTTTGGCGTTCACTGGCTTTTTGCATTGTGATTTGAACACAATTCATATTTGTTGCTGCCGTCTTCCTGGTGCTAGATCTTGCATATTGCACTTGAGTATTTACTTCTTCAGGCCCTTGATGGCTTTGTGCTGCTAGTACTGGATATTTCCTTGAGAGAATTCCAATGTGGGTTTCGTAGTGAGCAACGTAAAATTCTTTCCTTTGACTCGTTTTACACGCTGGAGCTCTATGCTGTCGTGTGGAGTCCAGGCCATCTGTTGGATCGAGGATGGAGAATGTTGGATCGAGCTCCTTCCACTTTTAATTTCGAAAAATTGTAATTTGTGGGGATACTTTAGATGGCTAGGCAGACTTCTTTAAAGCACGTTTGTGGTCACTGGAGGCCGGATCATATGTGGGGAGACATTTTTAATAGTGGGGTGTTTTTTAGTGGCGAACATATGGCGGGCAGCTTATTCTTTATATTCCCTATCATTCATATGAATGATAATTGTAAAGCCTTTTGATAAGCTTGCTTTCGGTCGGGACTTGATTGTAGGTGGAGGTATTAAAGGTGGGAATTTTAAGCCGTAATGGGGGTGTGGTGCCTTTTATTGTAATAGGGATCTTATAACAAAGTGGCGGACAACACTTAGTGGGGGCATTTGTAATTAGTGAGGCATTTTTTTAAAGCAGGGTAATTTAGTTATAGTGAGATAAAATTGTAAGTGAGTCAAAATTTGTAAAAGGGATGATTATTATTGTAAAGGGTAAAATTATTGGTTTTTGTATTTAATTTCTATCTTGACTGTCAAAGATGGAGAGTGAGGATCAGTCTAATAGAAGGTCAAACCCCATTACAAACAAAACAACCAATTTTCATGCTCTCACCTTCTTTTTGGAGGTTGTTGCTCATTGTACCTTGTTAGTCCACATCATAGTTCTCATGGACACATTTTCAATGTTAACCAATGTCTATTATGGTAGGCATTTTTAATGCCATATTGAGCACTCTAGATCCCCGCACCCTAGTCCCTTATCCCTTATACACTTAGGGATGCATTTTTGATCGAGCTCAAATCCCACATTGTTCATGTACGTTTATTTTTCCACTTGTGTTTTTTGGCCACTTAATGCTCATTTTGTGTTTTTATTCTCCTTGTTGTTTGAGCTCCTTGTTTGGCAAAGTTTTTTTGAGCATGCACATCCTATTAACAGATTTTATACCTGTTTGTTGACAGTCTCCTTTAAATTTTGGTGAAACTTGTTCTCCTTCTAAAGAGTAGCTAGTTTGGTGTAGCCCAGTGTCAACATTGTTTTATTCGTAGGATGGGCCCACCTTGTTACTACAGATGCATTTTTGGCAAAGTTCAATGTCTTATAGATTTTTGTTTCTTGGTTGTTGATTATTTTGGGTGTGGTTCGTTGCATACATTATGGATTTTATCATCATTTGTCACACTCGGTTAGCCAACAACATGCCTATTTTGATCTCCCCACTTGTTATGGCACTATTGGAGATTATTCCCTAATAGATCCCCAGCAACACATTGTTTTTATTGCCCCCATTGTTGTAGTTGTTTGTTTTGTGCCTATTTTTATTGCACACTCTACGCATCCCACTCTAGTTACACCTACATATATGCCTACTTATTTTGAGATGCATCCTACATTTGGATCTAGCATTGCTTCAACTTATGGGCCTTGATAAGCATTTACACGGACTAGTTACCCCTATTCAACTTATTACATGGATTTCTTAGCACAACATTGGATATTCAGCACGTGTTTCATCTTAACTGAGACATCTTAATGATATGACTCCTATGTTTTGTTTCCTTCACTCTTCATGAGGTTGTTAGGTGGCACAGAGTTATATTCCCCCTACACTCAGGTATGAGAGTTCTAAAGATGTGTCAAGGCTTATCACCTTGACACACTTTTAGATGTTGCCTCACATTATTTTACTATAGACTTTGCACCCACTCATGCAAGCATATTCATCCACCATCTATGTTTATCTAGGATGGATTTCTTGTGGTGGTGGTGTTAGCATTATTTGTGATGATTTTACCAGTGTGGTTCTTTTTATATATTGCTTCTTTGTCTGCACACAACTCCCTTATTTTAGAGCAACTCTCATGACTCTTGATGGCATCTTCTATAGATTGACAACATTCTGGTGTTTCCTACATCATCTGGTAATTTTTCTATATGGGATATTTATACTTGCACTGAGTTATAAAGTGCCATGGGGGGTTTGTTGAATCATCCATGTCTACCTTCATGTGTATGTGTGCTCTATTATAATCACCTTTTTCACACCTCAATTGCTTGACTTTCCCATCACCATCAGGTCCATCTTCTTGAAAGATTTTATATGTATCTTTAAAAGTCTCCTTTAAATTATGTTGAACTATTTTTGTGCATCCAGTGTTATATTGTCATTACTTGAGTAGTGGATTCAACCCACTCATAAATACATTTTTTGCATCACTCCACCTATTAGTAGTATGGGGGGCGGGGGAAGGGGGCACGGTGGGGGTGGGGTATGATGCAAATCCTGCTTCTTTCATTGTCATGTTCTTTGATAACCCTTGGCAAACCTCATATTCTAGTAGTAGATTAAATTTAGTTTGGTGAACCTTTTGTAATTTTGACACCTTTGATAGTCTCTTTTCGTAAAAGCTATTCTAGTGAATATAATGTCAATTGTTTCTTTGTGTTCAAGTAGTGGATCCAAACCACTCATGTAGATTTGAGTTCCATTGTGACTTTTGAGTCCACCATATGCATTTGTACATGATGGCCTTTGTTCCATATAGTGCACCTTCTTCAACATTGTGTTCAAGTGTTGAGTCATTTGTTTTCCTGGGATGCCTTGAAGCATATGTTTTTCTCTCTTGACTTTAGTTGTTGTAAGTAGGTTTTTCTGAGAGACCCTTACAGTGTATCTCATATTTTTTCTAGTTTCCTCTACTATATTATGTGGATGCATTTTTGGCAGAGTCCGATGTCCTACAGATTATCTCCTTCAAGGCCCCTTTCTTAGCGCCTTGACTTCTTTGTGGAGATAGTTGCACCTTCACTTAGGCTTGAGATACCTGAACTTATAGTTTTTAACACTAATCAACCTGGCACATATATAGATGTTACCTTACATTTTAATTTTGTGGACTTTGTCTCCACTCCTATACAGTCATCTTCATTCACCATTCCTCTTCATTTGGGGTGGATCTCTAATTGATTCTTCGTAGCATTGGAATCACACTTGGTGAGGACTTTACTAACATAGTTCCTCTATTCTTCAACTTCATTACCCACATCTACTAATTTTTATGATCCTTGATTATTTTAAGCTCCTTGTTTAGTAGTTGTGTGGTTTTGTACACTTAGAACATTTTTTTAGTGTTTTATGTATTCCTCCTTATACATGGGTATCTTATTCAGGTACTTTATTTTTCAAAACCCATATAAAGATTGTTATGTCTTAGTGGCATTCTTGTTGACTTTTGTAGTGACACCAGTGTGGCATCCCCACCAGTATTTGTGCTCAATTTTCACCATTTTTAGTCCACTTATTTCAACACTTTCATTGCCATCTTTTCCCAATTTAGCATTAAAGGAGGGTGTTTTAGGCGATGCTTCCTCGGGTTCATCATTCCACCCAATATTCTGGAGTGTAGTGTTTGTGTTTAGTGATCCTCATATTTAGCACCATTCTTACTTTGACTTGGAAATTATAGCGACTCAACATCCATGTATTCTAACAAGATGGTTTGGTATCCATAGGGACATTTGACTTCATACTGCATCTTATATTTATACATGGGTACCTTATTAGGCCTAGTAGTTGGGACCCATTTGTATTTTATATTCACTCCCTAATCTTTACTTAAGGGAGGGTGTTAGAGTAGTCTCATTAAGCTCGATTAGGGATTGATTGAGACTAATCATATGTGCATATGTACTTATTGTTTAGTGGGATACACTAGCTCCTCAGTGGGGATAATGGCCTCACCACTTAGTCCTTATAGCGAGACATTTTATAGTAACATGAGTTATAGATTATTATATTTAGGAAACATGAGATACATATGCATAGAATTATACCTCATGTTGGTACCAATTAGAACAGATTATGGGTCATGGACATTTTTCATGCATATACTTTATATTATGTCATTAATGGTATATATAAGTGAGCACTATGAATCTATAAGTCCATCTTCAATAATTGTTTTAGATAGTTGAGTAATGTTGTTTAGGATTAACAACACCAAATGGCCTAGGAATTACTTTATGATCCCAATATATGGCTCACCCTTTCATATTGAGGTTAAATATTAGCTACATGAAAAGTTCATTTGAGTTTCAACGATGCTCAAGAACACACTAGCTACTCCCTCTTTAGTGAGCTTTTGGGAATTTATCTTCTTAGCACATGGCCACTTTAATACATAAAACTGGGCATGATTGTCCCCAAATATGTAATGCTTAAACAAGAAATTACAATTCTATTATGATTCAACAAGGAATAAATTCTTAAACAAGAAAGTACAATGCTATTAAATGCTTCAACAAGTAAGAATCATCTCCAACATGGCACATGGAGATAGGGTCCACCCACTCACAAATGTATTCCTTCTTTGTTCTTTAAGTTTTCATTTCATTTTAGATTTCATTTTCAATATAGATATTAATTGATGCATGTTTATTTTAAGTTTTATTGGATGAAGTTGCATATGCATAACCTCCTCCCAAATCTGAATTGTCTTGTATGCACTTAGGTACATCTCTTTAACCTTTTATTAATGCATTATCTTTCATTTCAATACTATAATAAAAGGGATGCATTTTTTACACTAAAATATGGTATTTGACGCTTGGAAATGTTAGCTTTGAGTAAGTTCAAACATGTTCATAAGGTTGTTATTCCTTTAGTTTCAAAGTAAGCCAAGTTACAAGGTCAAATCAAATGATACTAATAATGAGGTAAAATAATAGTTAATTCATTATCATAGACTATTAATTAGCTAATCTTATCCACTCCTCAAAGGAATTAATTTTTATGGTGACCTCAACCTCCTCATATACTATTATAGAATTTACTAGACTGCAGCCTCATATCTCTCCCTCCCCCAAAATATTTCTATATTAATATCCCTGCACCTAAGTGATATGATAATAATTCATATTTTGATTATCATTTACATGTTAGACATTATATGAATAAATGTTTCAAGATAAGGCATAAGATACAAGATCTCATTGATGAGAATGTTATTGAGCTGAGCACACCTAAGAATGATTCAAGACCAAAACAATATGGTAATGCAAAATTGAAAATATTTACTAATCCTCTTCCAAATCATGAAACTACATAAACTAAGGATACTACTACTAAAGTGCATATGACTTAAAATAAACATCCTTCTCCTTCATTAAATGCTCACCCATTAGATGGTATTATCAATACACTTAAATTAATGTTAGTTTAGTAACCTAAAATTACATTTGATGAAAGTGAGATTTTAGAAGATGACTCTAATTTTAATGCATTATTTGTATGGGCCTACATTAATTTTTACCCTATACATAGTGTCATGGTAGATATGTTTTAAGTAATAACATTTCTATAATAAAGCTTATTCATACTCTTGGATACATAGATGAGGATTTGACGGATACAAAAAGGATAGCTCAAAGATTTGATAGATAAAAACAAAATTATTTTAGGTGCATTGTGTTGCCTTTCAATTTGATCTTGGAGTGGTTGATAAATTATTATTAGTCTTACTAATAACATTGTTATTTTACAAATTGTTAGTATTTACTTGGATACACAAGCTCTTTGTAGTACCATCTTTAGTACATATATGTGTTAATTATATACATTACAAAAAATGGTCATAGTTTTTGGGTTTCTATATGAGTATCCTATTCAATCAAACATATTTTCTCCTCTAGCCCCACCACTAATGCAATCAGTTATTCCACTTATTTAGATTCACTTTACACATCCACTTACTCCACCTATTTTATTTCATTCTATGCAGACAATTCATAGGAAGATAATTGATTTTCCAATATGACCAATACTTCAATGCCAACTCCATCAAAGAGTTGTTCATGATTCATAAAATTGATTATCTACTTGATCACATAATAAACTAGTTTTACAAACACCTGATTACTTTTCATAGTGAACATAGAGAAATGTTTCTCCTAATATACAATAAATTCCATATAATTATATTCTACCTATATATTTATTAATCGTACAGATGATCCTATAATTCATGTTGACTATGACAATTACATTATAACACAATATCATTTTGCAGATTCAAATATAGTTGCATATGATACTACTTGATCATGATATGTGACCATTCTTATTTTTTATACATGACCTACACATGATCATCCCCTTAGTTGGATAATTGTCTAACATCTTCATTCAAGAAAAATAATTTAAGAAAAATCAAATAAAAATATTCTAAAAATCCAAAAATCTTGACCTAAACATGACGTGTTTTCTATTTTACATTATTAATTTAAGTTATTTATCACATGCATGGTAAATTAATTGTACTTTTTAATGTGCACATGCATTTCATGGTATCTATGAGTGACATGAAGGAAATACATGCTATACATTATTCATGCATACATAGATATAGGACATTCCTCTACCCATGGGCCATGTCAATGCTATTGGAAATAAGCCACACCTAGTCTGATGATGGGTTAGCCATAGAGGGGATAGTAACTTAGTTGGTAGATCACTCCAACAGCAAATGGAGGGTCCTAATATTGAGTCCTAGCTAGTCCATATGAGTTGTAGATCAACATGTCATATCAAATAGAGCTATGGTGTAAAATTTATGGCTCTTGAAAGTTCTACCACCAATTAGGGTAGAATCATTGCCTAAATTATCACCTAAAATGTTGCTCGAATCAAGGGGGTGTTGGAAATAATCCACACTCAAACTGACGATGGGCTAGATATAGAGGGGCTAGTAACTTATTTGGTAGGGCACTCTAGTAGCAAATGGAATATCCTAGGGTCAAGTCCTAGTTGGTCCATATGAGTTGTAGCGCAAAAAAAGATAAGGGCATATCATTCCATATGTTATAGTTTTTATAAGTTATATATTTATATGAAATTTTCATTTAATATTTTGAGCTATATTTATTTCTTACACATGTATTTATCTTTCTTATATCCTTCATAGTGCTACATTTCATGGATATGTTACTTTGTTATATTACGACAATGCCATAGATTAAAAGTGTAGACTAGTTTGACTTGTTATATGATTCATTATTGCTCATTAATTTCATCTATGCTAGTCATTAATTACACTTTATGTATAGCCCATGGCCTTGTGTGGCATTTAATTATCCTTTATATGTCTCCCTTACCCTTGTGTAATATTGAGTGTTATCTCATGTGATTTATTTTATACTTCATAGGCATGAAATTGTGTGCTTATGAGTGGATTAATCTATGATTGTCTATTGAGTTTTATAATTTTATGGTATTATGATATATATCATGTACTCTCCACTTTTTTTCTATGCCATGTTTCATATAACTCACCATCCTACATAGTTCATTATTCAGTTCAATGCCTATACTAGCGATTGTTACTACGAAGTATTGAATGTTATACATATCTTGACATGAAATGTATATGACTTACACTACATGTTTCATATATTATTTGATTATATACTCATTACAATGATGAAATATTATCCATATGTTATCATATGTTTCTAAATGATTATATATTTATACATAACATGATATAGTCAACTCTTCTCTTTTGAGATGAATAATCCATAGGATACATCTCTCACGTCAAAAAAGGGGAATATTAGTGAGTTTCTCAAATAAATTTAATCTCCTATGAAAAAATAATTTAGTTTTTGGTACATATTACATGATTTAGAGACTTTAGATTGGTTCATATTGTTAGCCTAGTTCAAATATGCCATATATTTACATATTGAGATAGTTCTTGGGAAATCTTCAATGAAGCAACATGAGTTATAGATTCTTATATCTAGGAAAAAATGAGATATAGATGAATAGACTTAATCTTCATGTTGGAAAAATTATATCATATTATGGGTCATGGACATTGTTCATGGACATGTTTTCTATTATGGCATTGATGGTACATATAAGTGAGCACTTTGAATCTATAATTCTATCTACAATAATTATTTTAGATAATTGAGTAATGTGGTTTAGGATTAGTGATAATAAATGTCCTAAGAATTACTCTATAATCCCAGTATGTGGCTCACCCTTTAAAATTAAGCTACATGAATAGTTTGTTTGAGTTTTAATGATGCTCAACAACATGGGAACTACTCCCTCTTCAACGATTTTTGGGGAATTTATCTTCCCAACACGTGACCACTTTAGTACATAAATTTGGGATGATTGTCTCCAAACATCCAATGCTTAAACAATAAATTACAACTCTGTTGTGCTTCAACAAGGAATAAAAACTATCAAATGCTTCAAAAAGTAATAATCATCTCCAACATAATTACAATTGACAAAATTACAAAGGATCAAAGATATTTCCTTCAAGACGTTGTCTAGTTCATAGGATTTATATATTAGATAAGTTAGATTACATAACTATTGTTAGGTTGTGGAGCTAAAAGCTTCAACTGGTGCAAACATGGAGGAGGTTGTTGAGTTCTAGGGAGACTGGCGTCGGTAGGGTGCAGTGCAGAAGGAAATCGACATCGGCAGGTGTGAATAGGAAGGCAACCGGCATCAGCAGGAGGTCGGCCGATGTCGGTCACCTCCAGGCAGACAGGGACCAATGTCGATCACCTGTGGTGGTTTCAGAACTATTCGTTGCACAGATAGTTAGTTCGTTGAACTGAGAGTTTACATGTAAAGGCTATTTTTGGTCTTGAGTTGCATGTCTAATTATTGTAATTAAGATAGTCTAATTATTGTATGCATGAGATCTATATAATAGACTCATAGGCTATAGTGTAAAAGTGTGCTAGAGAGTAAGAGAGTAGAAATAAGCTCCTTTTGAGATAAGAGAGCAATGGTGTGTTCCTCCTAGTTCCAAAAGGGGTGCTGAGAGTGTATGATCAGAGAGAGTTGTAGGTTGTGCAAGTTCTTGGAGAAGATCCACCGGGTACTGGTTGAAGAATCATAAGGACTTGGTGAGGCAAGGACAAGGGTTCTTTAGGGGTGTAGAGACATCTACATGGTGAGTAGGGTCTGGTGATTTGTAGGTGGCAGCAGAGAGTAGGAGATCTACTTGGAGTACGGATGTGTACTTGGTGTACTGGTAGAGTGTTACTGACTAGTGGAGGTGAACATCAACTCTATATTTGAGTTGGTTGTTGGGACCATGAGGGAGAGAGGGAAGAAGTCCTTGAGGTGTGGCAAGCCTTAGAGGGGGAAGAAGAAGTGGCATCTTCTTTATTGTATTTCCTTTTGTATGATTTTTAATACAAGATAGTGTATTGTCTCTCATATTCTGTGTTGTTTCATATTTCTAGTTACTTTATCTTTTTGGGTAAATTCTATGTTTAGTTGCTTATATAGAAGTAATCATATATGTGCTCTTATTTAGGGAGCAAGATCCTGACTCAATGGTATCAGAGCATGTTTGTTGTTCTAGGTGACTGAACAATTGGTATCAGAGCCTGGTGGTAGGTTCAGTGCTGATACCAATACAATTGGTATCAGAGCTTTTGGTTGGGGTTACTAATAGGTGGTTTCAGATCTAGTTAGTGTGTGTTGATTATAGGGTACTCACAGGGGTTTCTGATTGAGTGGGAGTATAGCAATGGTAGAAGAAAGTAAGCTACGAATGGAGAAACTAAATAGCATGAACAGTCTGATTGATGGAAAGAAAGAGGAGGGAAATGAAGATTGTTGGTTGGTAGAAGATCAACAGGAAGGAGCAGTTGTTGCAGGTGATGTTGCACAGGGTGTTCTGAATAAAGTAGAATCTCGATTCACAAATTATGTTGCCTCTTTCCATGCAGCCCGAAATAGAGCATCTTTTCATGAGTATGTCCAGGGAGACTTTGGAGAGATTTATTTAGGGGTTGGAGAGCCTTGTTAGATTATTGACAAAGGGGAAGTGAAGCTAAAATTGTAGACGAATAACACATAGGTGTTGAAGGAGGTCATGCAGGGACCAGTCTTGGAGATGAGTCTAATTTCTTCAAGAAATTTGGGTGATGAGAGATGCACAGTAACTCTGACAGCAGATGCACTTGAATTAGATGGTGGTAAGAAAGTAGGTATCCTTTATCTATCTACTTATATTGCTGATTCACCTTCTATTTCAGAGATGTGGCTTCATAGGCTTAGTCACATATGTAGGAGGGGAATGCAAGTTTTTAGGCAGAGGTCAGATGTCTTTGACAAGCTGAAGAACTGGAAAGCCTTGGTTTTCATGAAGGAGATGACGGATAGAAATTAGGTGAGGAGACTAAATTATTTTGAGTAGGTTTGTGTTAATTTGAACAGGGTTTTGACCCAAAAGGAGCTCGTGGGTAAAAGTTATCACTCACAAGGAAAACACAGAAACTGACATCGATTAGAAAACTGACATCAGCATCCTTTCAGTGACCGACATCATTGATGTGTAGACTGAAGTCAGTAAGACAGGGATAGATAGACACCAGTGTCGGTCATGGAGAACTGATGTCAGTGATGAGGCAGTCACAGGGAACCAAGGATGGATGGGTGCAGACTGAGATGTGATCGGCATCAGTCACTAAGATGGATTTTGGGTAGACAACAAGCTGTCAAGGAGTCTCAAATGCCCATATGGAGGACTAAAAGGGTAAGTAAGCCTCAAATTCATCATTTCCCTTATTTACACTACTTGTTGCTCACTGATGGTCATGAATCAGGAAGTTATTAAAGAAGCAGAACAGGTAGATCTAGGAAACAGTGGGAGCTTGGCATAGATGAGGATTGTGATTCCTTGGAGAAGAATCAAACAAAAGTGTTTTTGGTGGAGTTGCCAGCTGGAAGAAAGCACTGAGAGACGAATGGATGTTCAAGATGAAGAAGAGCAGGAATGGACATGTGGGACAGAAGGCCAAGGTGTATGGTCTTGAGGTAGCTGCAAGACAGTGGTACAGGTTTGACAAGTGGATGACTAAGCATGGCTTTAGTCAATGTTAGTGTAAATATTGTGGTTTTTACTTTACTAGGTGGATGATGAGTCGTGACATTATCTTGTTACTGTATGTGGAGTGGTTGCTTGTTGCAGGGTGACACATGCAGGGAGTTTTTGAGCTAAAAGGTAAAGTTAGTTCAGAGGTATGTTATGAAGAATTTGGTAGCAGTGAAATTATTTAGCATAAGAGACATGGAGGATCACAGGTTGATTTTGTCTCAAATAGGAGCTGATGTGAAGAAGGTGTTGGTGAGGTTCAAGATGCAGGATGTAGAATTGGAAAGCACACCAAGGGCTGGACAGTTCAAGCAAAGCTTAGAACAGTGTTCAAAATCACATGAGGTCTAGTGTAGACCTGAGTTTTCCCAAGCAGTGGGAGTTGTCAAAAAGTTTGGAGCCAATTCAGGAAAGAGGTACTGGAGGGCAGTTCAGTGGATTCTTAGAGGGACCAGTAGCAAGTGCACATGCTATGCAGGGTCAAGTTCTTTTTTACATGGGTTTGAAGATGCAGATGCGGCAGGTTACTTGGATGACAAAGGTAGTAGCATCACAGGGTGTGTGGTGGTTGGTCTTCAGGATTGAGCTTGAAGAGGGATATAAGCTAGGGTACAAATTAGATGGTGTACAAGTATAGGTACAGTTGCAACTATTTATCTCCAAGTGGGAGATTGTTAGGTTGTGGAGCTAAAAGCTTCAACTGGTGCAAACATGGAGGAGGTTGCTGAGTTCCATGGAGGCCGACATCAGCAAGGTGCAGTGCAGAAGGAAACCAACATCGGTAGGTGTGAATAGGAAGGCAACCGGCATCGGCAGGAGGTCAGTCGACGTCGGTCACCTCCAGGCAGATAGGGACCGATGTCGATCACCTGTGATGGTTTCAGAACTATTCGTTGCATAGATAGTTAGTTCGTTGAACTGAGAGTTTGCATGTAAAGGCTATTTTTGGTCTTGAGTTGCGTGTCTAATTATTGTAATTAAGATAGTCTAATTATTGTATGCATGAGATCTATATAATAGACTCATAGGCTATAGTGTAAAAGTGTGCTAGAGAGTAAGAGAGCAAAAATAAGCTCCTTTTGAGAGAAGAGAGAAATGGTGTGTTCCTCCTAGTTCCAAAAGGGGTGCTGAGAGTGTATGATCAGAGAGAGTTGCAGGTTATTCAAGTTCTTGGAGAAGATCCACTGGGGTACTGGTTGAATAATCATAAGGACTTGGTGAGGCAAGGACAAGGGTTCTTCAGGGGTGTAGAGACATCTACATGGTGAGTAGGGTCTGGTGATTTGCAGGTGGCAGCAGAGAGTAGGAGATTTACTTGGAGTACGGATGTGTACTTGGTGTACTGGCAGAGTGTTACTGACTAGTGGAAGTGAACATCAACTCTATATTTGAGTTCGTTGTTGGGACCTTGAGGGAGAGAGGGAAGAAGTCCTTGAGGTGTGGCAAGCCTTAGAGGGGGAAGAAGAAGTGGCATCTTCTTTATTGTATTTCCTTATGTATGATTATTAATACAAGATAGTGTATTGTCTCTCATATTCTGTGTTGTTTCATATTTCTAGTTACTTTATCTTTCTAGGTAAATTCTTTGTTTAGTTGCTTATACAGAAGTAATCATATATGTGCTCTTATTGAGGGAGCAAGATCTTGACTCAGTGGTATCGGAGCATGTTTGTTATTCTAGGTGCCTGAACAACTATAATATGATTCATTTATTTGATATTCAAGTGATATTTGATTTTTGAAAATTAATTTATCATTGCACAATATTTGACTTTCTCCTTTTTTATAGATCATTAAAAAAAACCCTTATGTGCATATTTGAAATTAGTTTTATTCATTAGACCTTTACAATTGGATTAGTATGATTCCACCTTAACCTTCGTGATAGGTGAAAATATTGATTTGTTGACGTGAAATTTTTTATCAACATTTTAGTGGAAAATACATGGCATACAAGTTACTAATAATGGGTTATTATTGACCTACAATGGAACATGAATGTCATTAATATGCGAGGGTTTGTGAGGAACATCAGCGTAGTAAATTAATGCATGCACCATCCCAATGATTATATCATATTATTTCTTTATGGCCATTTTCCATTTTGGGTTTAGACCTAGTAGGAAAAATCAAACCTCCATCATCAAAAGGTCACTTAAGTATTTTTACCAAATGCATTGAAGTTATTTTGTTAAAATCTACTACTGATAAATATATATGTAGATTTATGACTCGTATTATTTATAGATTTTTCATTTTGTCTTCTATTATTATGGATAATGGTTCATTTTCAAAGAATAATTGAGTACATAATTTTTTTACAAAATATAAAATTCAACAAATATTTTTTCCCCTCATATTTGTCCCAAAGGAATGGTCAAGAGAAGTTACAAATAAGACAATTGTGAACATCTTAAGCAAAATAGTTACTAAAGATGATGAATATTGAAATTATCAAATTATATATACTTTATGGCCATATTGTATGAGTGTTAATAAAACCATGGGGTCAAACCCCTTTTTTCATGTATATGGTGCAGAAGTTACCATCCCTCTAAATCCTAAGATTCCTTCTCTACATAAATATTGATGACTATATATATATATATATATATATATATATATATATATATATATATATATATATATATATATATATATATATATATATAGTCATTTATTACATTAATTGTATATGTTAGATGACACGTATACATGTTATTTAACACTTTAAATTTATCAAAATTTATGAAATAAATATTGTAAAAAAAGATCAAATCAAGATAAGTCCATATTGGTGACTTTTTACTAAAAGAAAATATAAATTTAAAAATTCAAATAAATAAAATAAAGCTATATTATAACCAAATTTTTTAGGCCTCTTTGTTCTTATAAACTTAGTATAGAGGATTATTTCCTAGCTACATTAGAAGAAAAACATTTGAAGAATCCAATGAATGCCATGCACTTAAACCAATTTTACACCTAAGACATTTATAGTTCCTTATTAAGCTTCATATATCGTATCTTTCCAATGGGGGAATCATACCCACACATTCCTTGAATTTACTATTTATATATTTCCATTAAGGGAATTATACCCACACATTCCCAAACATTACTAGCTATATCTTACCATTAGGGGAATTGTACCCACACATTCCTATAATTTATGATTTATACATTTTTATTGGGGAACATCATACCCACACATTCTTTAATAGTTTCATTGATTATATATTATGTTATTAAGGTATCCAAACTATTGCATCATTTACACACCTTTTGTATACAACACAAAATGTAACAGATCTATAAATCAATCCTAGTTCAGAGAAGATAAATCTTACTTACACTTCCAACTAGGGATACATTAGATAATCAGGGTCATGACCATGATGGATCTATTAGAATTAATTAAGGTATCTCTTACCATAATAATATCACTAGGGAGGGTTCCAAAGCCTCCATTCAAGCAAAACTACAAAATAACCCTAACTAGGTCATATGTTTTCATATTCACTGAACTAATAAAAAGTAAAGTAAAATCTAATCTAGTGCTCACCAAATCTTATGGAATAAAGTGGGGTTAATAAACATAAAAATTAAAAATTCTTAAAATTAATATACTCATGGCAATGTATACAAAATATTACTGTAGGGGAAAAAAGTACAAATGCATATTTATCTACTCTTACAAAGGAGGAATAAAGTTATGAATACTTACCTTTGAACACAGACCTATCGAGCCTGGAACTCTCTCTTGGATAAAGTGCTTCTCAAGAGTTTTTTTGGTACATAAGGATGACAAGGATAAATCAACTCTAGGCTACACTACCTATCACTGCATCTAAAAGACTTCCCAACAAGACAAGATCTGTATCTCCAAATAAAGTATGAAATCCTAAGTTGGCTCGTCAAGTAGAATGTTGGATAAGTAGATGGGCAATATATCTTACTTATTCTTCTCTTTTTTTTAGAAATGGTGAAATTAATGTGTTTATATAGGTGAATCTAACCCTAAACCCTTAAAAAAATTTAGGTTGACAAGGTCAATCCAGTCGACCTAGTATTTAAATTAGCTAAAACTAACTAGGTTATGAATTATGTCGGTCATAGTTGACCTAGTTCTTAGTAATATTTTTTAAATAACAATACAAGGTCAATGTGGCCAACTTAGTCATATAAACTACCAAAAGGGGGTGTAGGTTATGGAAAGGGCTAATTAAGATGGCAAATGATTAGAAGAGGGTGTAAAATAGGAGGTAAAGCTTAGGGGAATGTTTTTAGAATATAAGTGTGTAGATAACAAGTGGCAAAAGGGGAAAACAATCCTTTGAAGCACCAATGGTCTACCCATCCCTTTCTTAGTGTACCCCTTAAGGCATGTACTCAATGATATTGAGACTCAACAAGTTCTTTTAAAATAGAAAGTGTTAGTAAATGGTAAGGATTGAAAATATTATAGGTATACATATGCCCCACTCAAAGACCATCACGTGTCAAATGAGTGTAATAGGGGATCATACTTCGAGGAAGAACATATAAACACATTAAATTGAGATAAATAAAAATGGCATACTAAAAGCAATGCTAAAATGAAATGAGAGTAACTGAAAATACCATCTATATACCTTAAATTACCTTTTCACTAAATGATTATATGCAAACATCCTAGTCTTGATCATGGAGGGTGTAGTACCTGCATTTTATAAACCCTAGGGATACAAGACTAATAATAGAAGTAATGTGTGTGTCCATAGGATGGTTAAAGTAGCAATGAATTACTCAGGGAAAATGGTAAATTAGAATTGTTAAGGCAAGGTTAAAACCAAAATATTGATGGAAATTGTATGACAAAATGATGGTAAATGAATGTATAACATATTAAATCATGTTGGGAAGCAGGTAAAACATAAATGGAAAAAAGGAATGTAGAACATACTAAATCATGTTTTGGAAGTATGTAGAACATGAATGACAAATGAAATATCAATGCAAGAAAACTTTAAAAAATATATGTAAGCAAGTGACAAGTAAGCCCATGTAAGATAAGCATATCGAATCAAACATAAATAAAAACATGAATGATTGAAAATGAAATGTAATTCAAGATGTAACATAAAAATGAAGTCATAAATAAAGATAAACATGTAAGAATGCCAAATTTCATATGTAAGATAAGTGAAATCCATAGAAATCAAACAAGATTGTGATGGATAAATGAAAATCAAAAAATCTAAAGGATGAAAACTCAAACTTAGTGTTTGTTCTAAAAGATATAATGTAAGAAAACACAACCACCTAATGACATGAGTAGTATTACAATGAGATGGTGTGGTAATAAAATGATTTAAGGGTGTTTGTGAGGAAGGCTTGGTCCTATCCAAGGTTTTAGAATGAAACTCACAAACTATAAACCAAAAATTGTAATAAGGTAGATGTGATCAAGGATGTGATCAGTTAAAAGTAATATCCAACAAGGGGAATATAAGTAAAATGTGATGTAAATAAGGAATGTGAAGCATGACATGGGTGATGTGAACATCCTTAGAAAGAATGAGACACACTAGGCAAGTGAGAAAGGATAATAATTATCAATACCAAGGACTTAGGACATTTTGACTAATGAACACAAAGCTTGGGCTAACAAGTGAAGTACATAGATCAACCCATGAAGTATATATGCATGAAAATTAAAATGGACCTACCTTCCCACAACATGTTCCCCACTCCTCAGGTCCCCTTATAGAGCCATCGATCTACTGTGAATATTTGGTACTTGCATGAGAAAGTAGGTGGCATCATAGTATATGATAGAATGAGACCCCCTACCCCAGTCTACTGACCTACCACACCCTAATGGACTTCGATCTATCATGAGGCCAACTATGGAGTTTGAGATTCAACTAAGATAGGATATGTGCCAAATATAGATCACATCCTTTGGTGTGATCTAACTTTTAAGATTGTTTTTGCCTTTTAATCATTGTTTCTATTTTATGATTTGGATTTTAACTTGCTCTGGATTTTTCTATTCCTCCTCCTCCATACAGATTTATAGAACCAAACATGATTGAAATAGGTGAAAAATAGAAGAGAGCTTACACTTTATCACTAGATAAAAGGACCTAAAGATCAAGGTGTCTAAAGACTCCTAGACTTACCCACAAGTAAGTGTGCAATCTCAAAACTGACTGATGTGAACCTCAAATGAAAGGAGATAAAATAAATGTGGGGATCATAAGAGATACATCAATGTAATAAGTGATACAATTATGAATATGCTCGTAGCTTATCACAAAGAGTTAAAATAGTGTTATAAAAGTGATGGTGCTATGCTATGATAGTCATGTCACTAAGAGAAGCCATGCTAACCTACAACAGATCTAGCACAAGCACCAATGAATGTAATAGTCATCCCAAAAATTGATTTAAAGATGTTTTAATGTGGTAATTTGTGAGGATAGCCTAGTCCTATCCATGGTATTATACTGTAACTCACAAGGTGATCACTAATGAGGTGAATCCTACATAAGGGAAAAAATAATCATAAAGCTACTAAGTCAAAGAATGACATAAAAAGACAAAAATGAAAGAGATATATAAGAAACAAAATGAAACAAATGCCAAATGTAATATGTAATAAAACCAAATACCTCAAATAAATAAGTAAAGTGCACAAAAACAAAGAAACATGAGACAAACTTTAGCACTAAGAATTTAAACAGAACCACCAGTGTTAGGCAGGGTGTTAAAGCAAACCACTAAGAGTCTAGATGGATCAGGGGTTCTATTGGCTACAAGAGGTCTATAGTGGCTATTTGGTTTGCTAACTTGCATCAGGCTATAGATAGACTTGTAAACTAGGTTGGGGCTAGTAAAAATAGATGCACAAAGTATGCATGAACCTCTAGCAGGTCTAACCATAGTAAAGAAAGTGGTTAAAACTATATTAAGGATTGCATAAATAAGAAAGAAGTAACAATACTAAATGAAGTGAAATAGCCAATGAAATATAAATCTAGCAACTAAGGCACTTTGAATCCAAATTAAAGATGTTTTGGGAAATTAAAATGTTTTCAAGAAAGGTTTCAAGAGCATGACTATTATAGATTTGAGTTATCTTTCAATGCAATACTATTATTTTCTAGCAATACAACATTTCTAGTTTTAAAAAGAGAGAGAGACAGAAAGAGGGGGGGGGGGGGGGAGGGGGGGATTGCATAAGTTTTCTAGTGTGTCTACTATGCAATGTAGAAATATTCTAAGTAAAACAATGGAATACAATAAAGGAATATTCCAAGCAATGAAAGTACTATTTAATCATGCACAAATTCAAGAAACTTTAGAAACTATGCTAAGCTAGATATCAAACAACTAGTTTTATAAAACAAAACAAACCCTAACATATATACTACTGAAAATAAGCAAAGAGTTTCACTTTTTGAAGGAAAGTGCCCTCATATCAAAATAAAAATATGTGTATACTTTATACTAAATAGCTATCCAATCTAGGAGGCAAGAAAGGAAGAAGATCAGGTTGTGTGTAAGCTGAGTCGAGACCAAGAGCCAAAAGTTGTGGAGGAGGTAAAAAAGAAGGCACCAATCTATGGAAGAGCCAATGCAAGAAGAACAAAATAGGTGAAATGGAGTCTTGAGGGATCAAGGAGTAACCCAAAATATTTAGGTATATTTTCAATATAAATGAGAATCACCAATGGAAGTTGTAGTAGTATAGGGCATCCCTAATCATAAAGGAAGTTATTATGCCAAATAAGAATCAAGAGAGATTCAAGGAGGTAGCCAAGCTTCCAATGATCTGATCAAGGGGGAGGATCAAACCAATAGAATGCTTAAGAGAGAGGAGAGAGGCTTAAATGAATGAGAAAGAGGCATATATCTCAACCCTAATCCATCAAAAGACCAAAAAATAGCCATTTCTAGCTGTTTGGGACCAAACAAGGGTCTTTTTCATGCTTTCTTCCTATGTTGAGGCCTAGGATGTGGACTTTCTGAAGGAAACATGTGGCCTAGGCTATGGATTTCCTCCCTAAGCCATGACATAGGTCAAACAGAGGCTTAGGGTGGTTAATAATTTCCTAAAAGTGCCCTATGGGGTCCCTAGAGCGCCTGTCTAGCATGAGAAGAGACCAAGGTAGACTAGGGATGTGTGAGGGATGATAATATGATGTGAGAGAGGTCCAAGTAGGTGGAAAATGTCTCAAAGAGTATGACCAGGGTAGGTAGTGTGCACATGATCTGATCTGTAATCATAGGGAGGAGTAGGGTCACAAGAAGTATGATTACATAGACACTTGAGGTATGAGTAGTCAGTGTTCAAATGAATAAGGAGTGATATGAAGCACCTAAAATCAAATGAAATAAAGTACTAAAAATATAATAGAAAGCATTACCTTCACTTACCAGATAAGGACAATGATAAAATAATGTTGACGACATGATCTATGGGTGAAAGTGTAAATGTTGCATAATCTAGAATCCAAATCTAGCTCTAGCTCTATCTCCTAAAAAAGGGAAACATAAGTGATATCAAATAAAATCATACTATCCAAAATGACATTCACTAAGGAATCATCCCAAGTGTTCTCCCTATAAGGGATGTGGGTGAACTGGATGTACTCAAATAAGGAGAACAAATCATGTGCCACCTTGAAGAGGGGAAAAACTCAAAGCTAAGTATGACACAGACATTTGTGAGTTGAGACACGACTAAGAGTGAGTCAGAGAATAACTACACATAGCACACGCCTAATCAATGGGTGTTGGTCAAAGTGCCAATGATTTCATGATACTTGATGACATTATCCATCTTACTATTCAATAAATGACCAACTATAACAAGCTCATGGCCTTATGAATCATCAATAACCCAAGCTATAGTTGTAGGTCCTAGATTACCTCAACTATTGCCATCTATGTGAATCACCACTGAGAGGTGCACCATGATGGGCGTCAAAGATGTAAGATGAGCAACTACCAAAAGTTTATCTCAAAGTAGGGTGGTGTAAGCAAGTTACATGGGGAAAAAATAATAAAACTAAGCCATAATCACAAAAATTGACTAACATTGATCATGGGAAGAGGTAACAAAGGTAAGTAGGGGGAATTTCAGAGAAGATGAAGACCAGTTGGTAAGACCAGTGCAAGTCATGAACCACCACAGCTAGCTAACACCTATAAATTACAACCATAACAAAAAAGAAAAGGGAAGTTAGAATGGATTGACTACATGGAAGCAAAAAAAATGACTAACTAAAAGTATAGAAAGTAACTTATATCCTTGGGTGCCCATGAAATGGGGCACATGCGAGAGAGGCTAGCAGGGACCCGAAAGGGGTCCCAAGGACCAAAATGGGGTCAAAATAGGCCCAAGTAAGCTTTGGATAAAAAATAGAGGCTTCCAATGTTCTCAACATGGACCAAAACCTATAAGATGGATGTCTTGTAGTCTAAAATATACCAATAGGTTAAACCCCCAAAAAGGGCCCACAAGGTGCATCTGGTAAGGAGTGCATGGTCTTGACAGGATAGAGGACCTAGGGGTCTAAGAGACTATAATGGTCCCAAAATAGACCCAAAGAGGCCTCAAAAAGAGAAAATGACTCCAGCATTGCATCTAGAATGGGTCAAATCCTTTAAGATTAAGTTTGTGGGGTTTTGAGAACAAAATTGGAGTCAAACAGAGGCTTGAAAAGGGCAAAAAGAAAGTTGTTGGCTATGCCACGACCTAGACCACTACCAAGCTACAAACTTTGTGTTCTGGTCCACTTCTAGGATATGATTTAGCCTATAAAACCATGGCTTAGGTTAGAAAAGGCAAAAAATAAGCTCGAGGAGCCCAAAAAGACCTAAAATTGGCCTAAAAAAGAAAGGAAAGGGGAGAGACAAGAAAAGAATGCTTTTGAGCATGCCAAAACATAGTTTTCTTATTCCAATACAAGCATGAATGATCCAAGGTCACATTTCTCTCAGATGTGAGGAGTTAGAGTGCTAGAGGCAAAAAAGACATCTCAGTTGGTAGAGCCACCATCATTATGCAAGGCTGATCGTGAGAGAGTGACTCAATGCCAACCATAGTAAGAGGTGGGAAGAGGTGGTAAGAGGCCCATGATAGATTAATAATAGTTAGGTAAGGCCAGATAAATTCATAAGTAACCATAACCACTAACCCACACCACCTGTAGGCACTGAAGAAAAGGAGAGAGGAAGTTGGTAGAGGACTAGCTACTAGTAAACAGTAACCCAACCAAATAAAAAAAACAAAAGACTTCACTTCTATCCCAAGGTGCATCCAAGGAGGAGTGCACATACCAAATGGAAAATGAGACCCACAAGGGTCTAGTGATAGATGCCATAATAGGGGTAGTAAACCAAATGGGGGCCTAGGAAGGGTGTTCGAGTAAGTTGTGAGTCTCACCAAAACACCACAGGCCTAGGCTCAGGCTTGTCCCTGAGGGTAGGCCACCACCTCACCCTAACTAGAGGCTTACCCCCAAGACAAGCAACTATCTGACCTATAATGAAGCCAAACAAGAGGGAAAAGGTAGGGAGTGGCATATGAAGCATCCATATCCCTTGGTTCACTAGTCATGACTTGAAACATAGGAGTTTCATGGGTAGGGTCATTGTTGGTGAATGAGACCTTTGAACCCAAACAACTAAAAGGATGATGGTGCATATTATGCATGGGCATGAGCTTCTTGTAATCACTCCTCTCATTAATTAGGTTGGGTGATATACCATGGATGGAATAACACTCAAGATTAAACTTAGTGACTCTAGTGACCTCAGTAGGAGATGCATTGAGAGAGCCAATACTCTGATGGGAAAATTAGGATGTAAGGGGGAGATCAATGTATGGGGAGACATCCTAGAAGAGGTCTCTAAAAAGAGATGTGTTGGCCTAACATCATGGAATATAAGAGGGAGTTGGTTGACACATGCTAAACTCCAAAAGAGTGAATGTTACTCAGTACTCAGCCAGATCATAATGTTCATCCTTGAGAAAATGAGACTCATAAATAGGGGATGTGTGGGAAACCATAGAACCCTATGAGGAGATAGCCAAATCCTTACCTGAGGGATTTATCTTTGCATAGAGTAATGCCTAAGGATCTGGGTCAACCTCCATAGTGTGAACCTCACCTTCATACACCAATTGAACCATGTGAAATGTGGCTGATGTGATGACCTATATAGTAGCATTCCATGGATGGCCAAGAATAATATTATATGAGAGATCCATGTCTAACACAAAAAACTCAATCCTGATAGTCTTGGGTCTAAAACTGACCCAAAGTTTCATGTTTCCCAGCAACATAGTTGTGTCATTGTTGAAATCAAAAAACCTATGGCAATAATTGGAAAGCTTCTTCCAACTTATCTTGAGCTCATCGAATACATGTAGAGGCATGATATTTAAGATGAATCCTTCATAAAAAATACACTACTTAATATGGCAATCATCAAAAAAAGTCTCGATATAGAGAGGGAACTGATCCCTCTTAGCCAAAATCAAAGCATCTAGCAAGGAGGCTAGGTTGAAAGAGAGATTAGGAGGATGAGGATGCTCAGGTGTATCAAAGTTAAACAATACTCTAACATCATCCTATAGTGGATCCTCACAAGAGAGACCAAGCTCATCAAAGTTGAGGCCCCTTTGCTCATGGAAAAGGTGAAGCATGACCCAAATGGAGATCCCAATCAAGAGGGCCTATAACTCCTCTATGACAGAGTATACACATTGTCTATCCTGGGGAGGGATGTTATGCCAAAATTCAAATCTAACTTCAGGATTCCCTACCCCTATGGACTGGATGGGAGGCCCATCACCACTAGTCTCTCCATCATGGTCAGTGGTCTGACCCAAGCACATGTTGACAAAGCACTCATAACCAGTAGGATGGATGTTAATAATAGCAACAACCTTGCTACTCTCATGCTTGGCTTTCCCTCATGGGTCATCCTAAGAAGAAGAGGCAAAAGAAGTGAAAGATTAAGAAGGCTAATATGGGTCCTCAACCTTTCTTCTTCTTCTTCTCCTCTTCCTCCTCCTCCTCCTCCTCCTTATTATGGTCTGGCAAAGGTTCCTTGAACAAATCCAACTTACATTTGGGATTAGTAAGGGGAGAAATCTAAAATAGAGGAAAGGATTTCCCACCAGATTGTTGGGCAACATTATTAGCATCATCATGCCCCCTCATCCAATGGTGATTGCAAAATTGGCTGGGTCATAAGGAAACATCATCCATTATTTTGCTAGACCAAATTCAAAAACCTTATTTTTAGTTGGTTTCCTATTCATGGCATTCACCTCACAACTTTCCTTCTCTTCCTTCTTCTCAAGAGGAGATTCATTGACACCATCAACGGTCGCATTGCATTTGCAATCACATGATGAGAATGACTTTTGGGAATGTATGGGCCACATGCCCACATGCACCTCAATCACTTTGATCTTAAGACACTCATTAATAGATTCATCATAAGAGGTGGGCTCATGCTTGAGGATTTCAAGTTGAACCTCTTGCCTCAATGCTCATGTGAACATATCATAAATTTGGTCATCTCATGAGTGAGCTCAAGGATGAGACCCTAAATCTGATGGGATTAGCATCCCAAGGGTGGGAGATCAGCCATAGGTGAAATGAAACAAGAGCAACATATAAGGCAGCAAAAAAGGCAAATTAATAGAGAACTAGCAGGGAGAAAGACAAAAAAACCAAAGTATGAAAAAGTAACCAAGGTGAGAGCTAAAACATAACTAAAACCAAAGCCTATCAACTAATAAAGGGGAGTTGGTTAAGAGAGCTCTAAATGGGATAAAACTATCATGGAACTGTATGTGAGATCCCACCAGGCATGCCAAAATGTAGCTCCAAGAATCTAAATGGAACCACCAATTTTTGGCAGGGTGCTAAAGTAAACTAATAAGAGGCTAGAAGGCTCAGGGGTTCTATTGGCTACAAGAGGTCTATAGTGGCTATCCAATTTGCCAACTTGCACTAGGCTATAGATATACTTGTAAACCATGTTGGGGATAGTACAAATTGATGAACAAAGTATGCACAAACCTCTATCAGGTCCAACCATAGTAAATCATGTGGTTAAAACTATACTAAGGATTGCATAAACAAGAAAGAAACAATAATACTGAATGAAGTGAAATAGCCAATGAAATGTAAATCTAGTAACTAAAGTACTTTGAATCCAAATTAAAGATGTTTTGGGAAAAAAAGACATTTTCAAGCAAGGGTTCAAGAGCATGGCTATTCTATATTTGAGTTATCTTTCAATGTAATACTATTATTTTCTATCAATACAACATTTCCAGTTTTACCAAGAGAGAGAAAGGGTTTGCATAAGTTTTCTAGTGTGTCTACTATGCAATGCAAAAAACTTCTAAAGAGAGTATTGGCATACAATAAATAAATATTCTAATCAATGAAATTACTCTTTAGTCATGCATAAATACATGAAACTTTAGAAACTATGATAAGAAAGATATCAAGCAACTAGTTTTCTAAAACAAAACAAACCCTAGCATATATACTACTGCAAATAAGAAAAGAGTTTCACTTTACAAAGCAAATTTCTCTCATATCAAACTGAAAATATGTGCAAAGTTTATAGCAACTAATTATTCAATCTAGGAATAAAAAGAGGAATAAGATTGGGCTATGTGTAAGCTGAGTCCAGACTAAGTGCCAAAAGTTGTGGAGGAGGTGAAGGAGAAGGCACCAATATATGGAAGAGCGAATGCAAGGAGTAAAAAATAGGTGAAATAGAGTCTTGAGGGATCAAGGATAAATTTAAAAGCTTCAATAACATTTTAAATATCAATGATAATCAACAATGGAAGCTACAACATTATAGTGCATCCCCAATCACAAAAGAAGCTATTGTGCCAAGCAAAAATCAAGAGAGATTCAAGGAGGAAACCAAACAACAAATTATCTAATCAAGGGGGGATCAGACTAAGATAATGATCAATATAGAGGAGAGAGGCTCAAATGAATGAGAATGAGGTATATATCTCAACCCTAAAGTACCAAAAAACCAAAAACTAGTCATTTCTAGTCGTTTGGGACCAAACAGGTGTCTTTTTCATGTATTTTGATTAGGTCACATCCTAGGATGCAAAATTTATGAAGGAAATGTGTAGCCTAGGCCATGGGTTTCCTCCCTAATCCATGTCCTAGGTCAAACATAGGCATAATGTGGTCAATAAGTCCTTGAAAGGGCCCCATGAGGTCCCTAGAGGGCCTATCTAGCATGATAAGAGACCAAGGTGGACTAGGGATGTGTGAGGAATGAGAATATGATGTGAGAGAGGTCTAGGTAGGTGGAAAATGTCTCAAAGAGTATGACCAATTATGGTAGTCTACACATGAGCTAATGTGTAATCATAGGGAGGAGTAGGGTCATAGGAAGTATGATTACACAAACATAACAAGCAAAATCTATGATAATGTCTATATCAAAGATGAGCATGTGAAATACAAGTCTATAAGTCTCAAAAGGCTTCTTGAAATTTTTTTTGTTTATTATTATGCATTTTAAAATTAGAGTGGGCATCTTAAGATGCCCCATTATGAAATTGGATTTAGGGATGGGCATCGCAAGATGCCCCAAAGTTTGAAGGGACATGTGGATGAGCATCACACAATACCCCAACATGTGAGATGGAGTGAGGTAACATTGAACCATTAAAATGATTTGCATTAAGTTTGTAGGTGCATTTGGATATAGGTAAATGTGTTGGTTTGTTAGATTTTAAAGATGTTTAATTTCACATAAGATGTGTAAGAGAGATATGAAGATGTAAAGGAGGTAAAGGAGTACCATGTATGATATACTTTGGAGTAGGAATTTTTAATAGGTACTCCTTGGGTTCAATGACCTAAGAGGTTGAGGTTCAATGGATGTAGTGATATGTTTAAAGTTATTCATGTTAGTTATCCTTTCCTTATTGGTGTAGGAAGAAGGATCAACTATGGTTTGAACAACATTAGTGGAGGAGGTGTAGGTATGGGATATTTTTTGTTTTTCATTAGGTAGTTGATGTTGATGTGATTGTGGTTCTTTAGATTGGAGTTGTGAGGCTTTAAGATAGTCTTGATAACATTGTTTTGTGAGAGTATCAAGATTGAAATATAGACCAAGCAAGGAAGAAATAAGAAATTATTGAAGTTCATGACAAGACTCATGAGAATGACCTATAGTAGCATGTCACCAACAAAACTTATTAGGATTATACCATTTTGGAGGAGGTATGGAAGGATCAAAGCTCATGGGTTTAAAGGGTGGTAATTTTTTCTTAAGTTATTCTAGACTTAAGGGAGGGTGGGTTGGGTCAAAATTGGTTGAATTTTATGCTCCATTTTGAGGTTGGGGAGGCTTAGATGAATCAATGTTATGATAAAATGATTTAAAAGGCTTTTTAATAGTTATTTGAGGTGTTTCAAATTGAGTCATAAGAAAGTATTGCCTTTTTTTTTAGTCTAAGGCATCTGCTAAAGTTTTAAGGGAAAGGATTCAAAAAAATTATTGAAGGGGAGCTTTAAGAGAAGTAACAAATAATTTTAAAAGAGTATCATAATTTATGTTATGGTCCACTTTGTGAGCTAGAGACTTCCATCATTTGTGCAGATTCATTAAGAAGTTTCTTGGCATTGATGAAATGGCTAAGGTAATTTTTAGGAAGGTCATCATGTTAGAATTCCTTCACTAGAGAATTAACTAAATCCTCTAGTTTTGAGATGGAATGTCTAGGAAGTTGGTTGTACCATTCAAGTGCATCACCAACATAAGTTTTGGCTAAGAGTTTGGTGGTAGCAAAGATGTTAGTTTGGACCTATTCCTTATAGAGATTACCAAAAGACTTAAGAAAGATATTAGGGTTCTTAGTCCCATCATATGTGATAGTTGAAGAAATGTTTCCAATATCTATGGATGTAATGAATGGGGATAAAGGTTCATTTTGAAGATGTTGAAGCATTTTGTTATTCATTGGAGGTTGAGGGATGATCTTCCCATTGGAATATCTACGATAAGGAGGGATAAAATTTTGCTTTGGTTGAAGCATTTTGACTTGAGGTGGTTCACTAGTCATGTGTAATAAATGTTGTTGAATTTGCATTATTTGGGAATGATTATCTGTTTGCATGATGTTAATTATTAAACTATGTGTGCAAGAATTTGAGTTGTGTCAATTTGTGCATTAGTATTTGAATATGGGGTATTAGTTTTATTAGGAAGGGGATTATTAGTGTTGGTGGGAGGAAGGGTATTGGGTGGAAGATTCCTTTACCATTAGTATTGGGAAGATGAATAGGATGAAGGACCTCAACTGCATTTCATTGTGTATTGATTGGTTTTGGATTAGGAAAATAAGAAGTAATAAAATGAATAGTTTCATTTGAAGTAATAAAATAAGTGAGGTTCTGATCTAAATCCTTAATTATGCAATGTTCTTAACTAAGCGAAGGCTAAAAATATGACATCATTATGAAGTAATATTAGATAACCACATAGAGAATAGTATAACCAATGTATATAAATTTGACAAGGCCAATTGTGTACTATTTAGATAGAAGGATGAAAAATGAAGATAGAAGAAACCAAACATAGAAAAGGGTCGACCATGTTGACTTAGTATTGCAAATAGGGTGTGAAATTGAGCCTGATAAAGATACAGGGTTAACTAGGTCAACTTAGTATTATAACTTGATTGGTAGAAAAGAGTACAGGGTCAACCAGGTCAACTTAGTACTACAAACTGATTGGCAGAAGAGAGTACAAGGTTGACTAGGTCGACTTAGTAGTCTAAACGAGGAAAAACTCAGTCTACAAGAGACCATGTCAAACAAAATGACAATGTGATAAAAATAGGGAAATATTTGCAATGTAATTGAAGTAAGAAATGGAATCAAACACATAAACAATTGGATAAATTAAAATGATCCAATTGGGGCACACAACACAAAACTTTGCACAAGCATTGGCCAATGCAAGTTTTTTCAATATAACACACAATGATCAAAAAGCAAGCTAACAACTAAAAAGTAAATACTAAGTGGTCATCTTGAGTTTTTTTATATTATTATAAAGTGTTATTTTAAGTGTGATAGGGAAGTTGGATAAAAATAAGGAACCAAAAATCAATCTATGGATGGTTTCAGGACATTTAGGCTAAAATGGATCTATATTGGCAATGGTACTGGCTTGGTATTGGGGCCTAACCCCTCACTTCACAATCCCATAGTGATAAGGGTATTGGATACTTTTCCAATGTATAATATTAATCATGTGTTTATAATTAGCCAAAAAACCAAGTCAGCTTCCCCCTTGGTGATGAAATCCAAGTAGGTAAGCCTTGGGAAGACAAATATTAAAAGCATTTTGAGTATTGTGTAATTTGGTAGTGTGAAAAAAAATAAAAAAATAGTGTAACTAAATGGAAATTTGAAAAACCACCTAATTAGATTATGTGAGCTACTCTAAGCATATAAATAGCTAAAAATGAAAGTGTGAATTAATTACTAGTAAATAGTTGTTAATTCTCAAATTAAAAATGATACAGAGTTGGTTTAGATGACACTATATGCAAATAATATAGAAAAGAGTTGACTAGGTCTCTACTGTTATATGGAAGCAAGATTCCTTAATAACATAGTCGACCAGGTTAATTTAGTATTTTAGATAGAATACAAGCTACAAAATTAAGTCAACCAATTTGACTTCGTTTACTATAGGATTGTAGTTATAAAGACTACAAATTTGCACAAAACATAACTATAACGAAGTACTAAATTAATAGAGAGAGAAAGAGAGGAACCTTAGTGGGTTGGAGGATGATGAGGATTGTAAATTTTCTATTGAGGTGCCTTGAATGCTGATTTCAAGTTCTACAAACTAAGTCAACTGGTTTGACCTAGTTCTACAAAAGCTCGTGTGTTGAAACAAGATAAGATGACTAAGTCCACTTGTCCAACTTAGTTTGTTGATATGGATGCTAACTGAAAGATGAAGTCAACATGTATGACTTAGTTTGTTGATATAAATGTTGATTGAAAGACTAAGTTGACCTATCTGACTTAGTTTGTTGATCTATATGTTGACTGAAAGACTAAGATGACATATCTAACTTAGTTTATCGATCTTGATGCTGATTAAAAGACCAAATCAACCTGTCTAACTTAGTTTATTGATCTAAATGATGAATTAAATACTAATTCAACCTATCTGACTTAGTTTGTTGATTTGAATGTTGATTGAATGACTAAGTTGACCTGTTTGACTTAGTTTGTTGATTTGAATGTTGACTAAAATACTTAGTCAACTTGTCCAACTTAGTTTGTTGATCTAGATGCTAACTAAAAAAATACATCAAGATGCTACACATAGTTTGTTATCTAGGATTGAAGAAGAGTATTATGTCAACCTATCTGATCCAGTAACCTGTATCTGATGAAGACCTACATAGAAAGAGCATAGCCATTCTGATATGATTGTTTGTTAAATATGTGCACAAAAGTTAGAACTATACTAGCTTGGTCGACATAGTATCGTAAATATAGAAAAATAATAAAATGATAGAAATGAAAGCATGAAATAAAACCTACAACGGTTATATTTCACCTCAATTTCACTAGAATGTATGAAATGAGAAATGCAGTAGATCTATAAATCAATCATAGCTCGGAGAAGATTAATCCTACTTACACTTTCAATTGGGGATACATTAGATAATTGGGGTCATGACCAAGATGTATCCGCTAGACCTAATTAAGGGATCACTTACCATAATAATATCACTAAGGAGGGTTTAAAAGGTTCCAGTCAAGCAAAACTATGCAATAACCTTAACTAGGTCTTATGTTTTTATATTCACTAAACTAATAACAAGTAAAGCAAAATTTATTCTAGTGCTCACCAAAGCTTGTGGCACAAATTAGGGGTAATAAACATGTATATAATATATATACTCATGTCAATGTATACGAAATACTAATACATGGAAGAGAATTAAAAATGCATATCTATCTACTCTTACAAAGGAGGAACAAAGTTATGAATACTTACCTTTGAAGATGAACCTATCCAGCCTCAATCTCTCCCTTAGCCAAGATGTTTTACAAGAGGTGGTTGTGGTCTGTAACGATGACAAGGATAAATTAGATCTAGGTTACACAACCTATCAATGCATCAAAAAGACTTCTCCACAAGAAAATATCTGTATCTCCAAAGAAAGTATGAAACTCTAAGCTTGCTCCTCAAGTGGAATAGTGAATAAGCAGATGCATAATATATCTTACTTCTTCTCTTCTTTTAGAAATGGAGAAATGAATGTGTTTATATAGGCAGATTTAACCCTAAATCCTTTTTAATGTTAAGGCTGGTAAGCTCGACATGGTTGACCTAGTATTGAAATTAGTAAAAACTAACTAGGTTATAAACTATGTCAACCATGGTTGACCTAATTTTTAATAAGCTTTTGTAAATAATGATACAAGGTTGATGTGGTTGACTTAGTCATATAAACTACCAAAAGGGGGTTTAGGTTAGGGAAAGGGATAATGAAGATGGTAAATGACTAGAGGAGGGATAAAAATAGGAGGCAAATCTTAGGGCAATGTTTTTAGGAGACAAGCGTGTAGATAACAAGTGGCAAAAGGGGACAATAATCTTTTAAAGCACCAATGGTTTGCCCACCCTTTTCCTGATGCACCCCTTAAGGCATGCACTCATATATATTGAGACTCGATGGGTTCCTGCAAGATAAAAAGTGTTATTAAGTGGTAAAGTTTGAAAATATTATGTGTATACACCTTCCATGTCATAGACACCACATTGTCTAACATGGGGGCATGTTCTTATCCTACACATACACCTTCTTCATAAGCATCATTGACCTTACCTTACTTTTATGAAACTTGCTACAACTATGTGTTTATTGATCTTATATTGATTTTATCTAGATGGGCTATCATAGCCCATTCCTTCATAAACCTAGTCACAATGCAATTACTATATTGGGTACTTTTATTGTCATATACTATCTATATAAAGGCACATTTTTATATCGATGCATATCACGTGTCCCTATTTACAGGGTACTATTGGGAAATGTCACTTTAAACTCCCTTATTTATATCACACCCTCACATGGATTCTGTATTTTTATCAAACATTACATGATGATGTTTGTCTATAGTTAAATAAATGTGTTACAAATGTACTTTCAATGAATAAGACAACTATGCTACTTTATATATTACACATGGTATGTGTAATCCTTTTCTTTTGAGTTGAGTGATTAGAAAGACCATCCCTCACCTCAAAATGGGTACATCACCAGATATTATATCATTATATTCTAGTTATACCTACTTGGTGATGTCACCAGATATATCAATAGATGTTTACTTCCCTAACCAAGAAGTATAGTTTTTACCCTAAGCATTTGAATCCCATTTTTCAATTATAGTTTCAATTCTAGAGTTTCAAGAAAGATCACATGGTTCATGTACCTCAAGTGTAATTTTCATTTACTTATTCCCAATTTCATTTATTCTATTTAAATTGAATAGTGATTTATAAAGACATTGATCTACTTGATATCATTCATATTTTCTTGTAGGTACATTCAAGTTATTGATGGTAGAGTGTGGGCGCACTTGATCCAAAAATCCAAAATTCATCTTCCATCCCTCAGGTAGTATTCAAGTATCATTTTTAATTTTGTTTTTAATTTGATATGCATGCACACACGCACATAAAACTAGAGCATTATGTAAACATCTATTTTTTTACAAGTATTACTAGTGTAATGTATTTAGTGTGGTTTTTTACATATGGATCACCATATTAAATTAGGTGCTTATTAAAACATTTCTATGTGTTTTTGCTTCATGTCCTCTTTATTTAGTCTTGTGACTATATTTTTATTCTATTTTCCCTTTCATCTATATGTTTTGGTTCTTGGATATCTCATTCTTATATTTTCCTTTGCTTTTCTTGTCTCTTAACTATAATTGGCGATCATCAATTTTGATCTAACCATAATTAATGGCTGCCTGTTGTGGTTATTTTTTATTTTATGGGCACTTTGACCCTTCTTATTTTGCATGTTACATGGACCAATGTTTGTCAATTTTCACTCCTTTTTTGTATCAAATTATTCACTGGTCCTTAATTCAAAGTTGAGAAGTAACAAAAATTATCTAACTTACAATATATTTTGGAAGAAATTATGTATAATTTTGACAATTAATGCATTTTGGATCCACTACTGTGATCATTAGGAAAATCATATGAAGGATCATAGTGATGGATCTGAAATGTGTTGATTGTCAAAATTATACACAATTTCTTCTAGAAGATATTGTATGTTAATTTATGGACTGTGGAAACACAAAATCTTTAAAAATTATCTAGTCATTACACAAGTCTTAAGTGCATAAACACAATATATTCTGCTCTTCCAGACTTTCAAGTGATTTCAAGGGTTTTTATTTATACATAGTTGTACCAAAATAAGGCCTCAATAAAAGATCATGTAGTTGTATTTTATTATCTTGGCATAAGAGCTTAAGTCCTTTCTCTCACTTGGTTTGGGAACACTCACAAGCACTATAGCTATATTGAACCTTTATTCTCAATATTGTGATATATAGATGCAACTCTCAAGTGAGCCCAAGTCACATGACTACCCGTTTCTCTGATCTTTGGATGTATTGTTAGGTGTTGAGACCAAATTAAAGTTAATTCAAGAAAATACAATATGCTGACCTCTTCCCATGCCAATTGACAAGTTTAAGAGAGGAGTATGTGTGTATTCTAACAATGAAGAATCCCATAAATTTTTAAACATCAAAGATCAATATTGCCATAATCATAAAATTATTTCAAATTTGATAGAAAGCTACCATGATTATTTGTATGATTATGGGTGCCTGATCATAATCATTGGTGGTTGGTTTTGGTCATTTACACAAAACATAATTTGATTCCTAAATTTCAATCTGTAAAACTCTAAAATCTTCCTCTTTACATTTCTAAGCACCATCAAAACCCAAATGTGTTATTTTAGGTATTCATCTCTCTTATCCTCTTTAATTTCATTGTTATTAATCATTTATAGTTCATTTCATTTTCTTTCTCTTTTTTAGCACTAGGTAGGTTTGATTTACTGTAGATTATCTAATTTTCTTTGTAGCATAGTTTTTTGAACAGTTATGTACTCTTTTGACAAAATATAAGGTTTTACATGTTAGGTATGTCACTACCCAATGCATAAGTATATGAGTTAAAATAAAACAAATTATCTTGATAATTTGTTTAAAATATTTATGTTGACTAAATTAATATAATTTTTATAACCAATTTTAATAATTATTATTTTATATTAAAAAAGTATATGACTTAAAATAAAATGAATTATCTTGATAGTTTGTTTAAAGTATTTATGTTAACTAAGTTAATCATAATCTTTATAACCAATTGCAACAATTATTATTTTATATTAAAAAGTTTCTCATATAATACCAAATGTTTATGCTAAATTTATTATATATAAAAAGAAGAAAACAATGCTATACTTTCACAATAATTTTTTATAATACTTTTTGAAATTAAAAAGAATTGTTATACCATAACTCTTTGAATTCTTCACAAACATAAGAGATACTAATATTTTTTAACTGAAAATAAAAAACATTACCAATAACTATACATATAAAATCTATTCAAATAAATAAAATCTAAACAAAGAAATAAAAACAATAATTCCCAACAAATAAAATTAATTGAAAATAATAATTCAAACAAATACCTTCACCCTCCATAATATGACTATTACTTTATTGACATATAAATTGAAAATGTCTTCATCCCAAATTATCTTATATCCGGAAAAGAAATCTTTATTAGAAAGATAGAATATATATTATATGTATAGATTTTGTATTTTTAAAAATCATCACACATGGTCGATATGCACGAGTGGTTGAGGAGACAGACTTGAAATCTGTTGGTCTTCGCCCGCGCAGGAACGAATTCTGCTGTCGATGTTTTCTTTATTGATTTTTGTATGGTTTTTCGCTACAGGACTCATAAGGTCTTGTGACAGTTTTTTTTTCGGCGGCGTTTATAGAATGTGGAAATCACTGACACTTCCACCATTTTTATACCTTGCAAAAGGCTTACCGATACCCTTAAGTTACGGCGTATTTTGCTCGCTAAATTTACTTAAGTTTTTTCGGATTCTCAATTTATTTTTTTAACAATGTACAAAACGTTGCCTCCAGAGAAATGCCAATTGTTAATTATCCTATACCAGTAACCTGGTTTTTATTTGACCTAGGCAATATTTGGGGACATTTAGCTACTATATATTGTTACACAGAATATAGCTCTCTTTAAATACTAAATACTCAGCTAAATGCATATTTAAGTGTATAGCTCAAAAGGCAATTGTTTCACATCCATTATTTCTTCGTAAAATAAAGTAGACCCAATTGTTGAGGCAAAAATTTTCTTGCTCATTAATGAAAATTTAAGGGTTGTAATCTAATTGAAATGGATGACAGTAAAGTACGTTATCAATTTATCCACCAAAATATAAATTTAAGGGAATATGAAAAAAGGATAAAAATAGATTCTAAACTTAATTGAACAAATAATAGTCTCTTTATTTACCAAGGTGCATATCCCAAGAGATATAAAAAAAGGATGTGAATGAGTTTTAGTTTTAAATGAACAAATCCTCAAGATACCAAAAAAAGTTAAAGTTCAATTTTAGTCTTATATAAAATTTGTAAAATATATATTTCATTGTTAGTACTACAGTGAAGAAGATCGATTATTCATGCACTAAATTAAAATAGAAAGATCAATATATATATTCTTTAATCAAAAAATATACACTTTCATTCTTGAAACGCAGTAAATCAAAAAAAAATCCAAATGTTTAATGAAAAAAGAAAGAAAAATGATCTAAACAATGATGTTGATATTAACCCTGATACATCTATAATTTAAGATACAAGAAAAGGTTTATTACTATATTCCATATCGTGTCTTTTTTGAGGAGCAAATAACTTCAACGCAAAAAGAGAATGCCTAGAAGCACTCATGAAATCTTAGGAATAATATTTGAAAGGAAAATAGAATGGGAATATGACAGGGATAGAGGGGTCAAGATGCATCCCTATGGAACAAAGGTTTATTATCAATGAAGTTTGTCTCTATGCTAGCTAGATGTGTCACTAAGCTCCATACAAGAAAAGTGAGGAGCTAACGCTTCAATTGCTGATACTCTCCTTGAAGTATGTTGACAATAACTAGAATGTAGACACATATGTCGTCGGTCCCAACCCCACTACCCCCTCATGTTTCCCATTTCCTCTATTTCCTTCATGTCAATGTCCTCCTCTGTTAGCATCCATAATTATTTTTGAAAATGGAACATTTGACATGTCATGTACCCTTAAAGCCCACACTCTTTTATCATTTTACTTTCTCCATATTTCGAACTCCATTTCAAGGTTATATATGACATAAGCTTGGTTGTTCAAAGCTCACAAGTGACAACATGAAGCACTTTGTTGCGCAAGTTTTGCTTTGCTCAGTTCCTTGGTGAAACATAGTGAGACATCAGTAGGTATTCATTTTGAACGCAGGTGAAACAAGAAGAACAAGTTTAAATGAACGCATAATGGGTTTGAAAGTAAGCATAACAGGGATAATGCACACATAATGGGTTTGAGCGGACGCTGAATGAGTTTCAAGGAGTAAAAGTTATAACAGTTGCATTTACAAAATTATAAAGGGTAGCGTAATTTCTTCTATAGACATGTTGGGTGCTTGTTGAGTGCCATTTTTTATTTAAATAGAGGGATGTTGCTTGCTATCTGAAAAGGAGAAGAAGAAGGTTTTGCTTGGGAATAATACGACTTTTAAAAATTTGTCTGAATTATTTTAAATGAGAAATTATGATTTTGTGTATCGATAATCAGTAAAAGAAAGTTTGATATGAGTAAATGTAAAAATTTGATAAACAAAAAATAGGTTTTAAGTGGACATTTTTTTCTTCTGAAAAACAAGAGATCTTAATTTTATGTAGATTATTTGAGATGGCTACATTTAATATTTGGAATTTATATAAGAACATGAATTGTAACATTTTGAGTCTAGTTCCTAAACTACTATTTTTTTTTAAAATGTTCAAGTATAAGTAAGTCAAACGTATAAAATTCAAAGAACACTTGTTTTTCAAAAAAAAAATATAAGATAGTCGGTCACACGATCCCTCATTTTTTGAGTACGGTTTAGTATCGTATGAAACCATTAGGTGTAAATTTAGATAATATCATCTAATTTGTGACCTATATTTTTTAAAATAAAATTAAGGATTTTTTTTTTAAAAAAAAATTAATTTTACAAATAAATAGACTGTGAAAACTGAGAAATTGGATAGTTGGTCATGTAACCCCCTAACTACCTCAACAAAAAATGAAAATTGGTTTTTTTAAATGTGTATAGAATTAGGCCTAGTTTGTGACCATATAATGTTTTTTGAAATTTGATCAACGAAAAAAAAATACATTAGGATAAGTGTACAAAGTTGGGGGACAAAAAAAGGCATACCCATGAACATAATTTCCCTGAAATTCTAAAGATATGAACTTCTATAGATAATTTGAAATGGATACAATCAAAACTTAAAGATGGTATAAGAATATGAATCATAGCATTTCAAGTCTAGTTCTAAAACACTTTTTTTTTTTTGAAAAATGGTTAAATATAACTAGATCAAACATCTAAATTTGAATTAAAACTCCTATTTTTTTAAGAAAATAGAGTAGATAGACGGTCGTGTGGCCATCCATTTTTTTAGCATCATTAAATATTATTTAAAACCCTTTGGTGAATATTTATATAATAACTTCTAGTTTGTGACCTATATATTTTTATATTTTTTCAATAAATATTTTTAAAAAATACATGTAAATAGATCTTAAAAATAGACAAAAAATGGATAGCCGACCCTGTGTCCCTGCTTGCCCCATCACCGCTACCCCCCAAGCCACCCTCTGACTCCCCCTCCGTCCCCTCCCACCCAACCTCGGAAGTGTCTCAAAAAAAATGAAATTTGATTTTTTTTTAGTGTGTGTATAATTAGGCCTAGTTTATGACCATAATTTGTTTTGCACTTGAATAAACGAAAGATAAATTATAATAACATGGATATGCATGTATATTTGCAACATGCAATCACCTAAAAAATGTATATTCAATAAACAACATAGTTTGAACTCTTAAACTAGTCCAAAATTTATTAAAATCATATATTTGGAAATAAGAGAGCATGATCATTATCATGGTAATATTTTTTTGAATTGTGTTATTGAAATCTATAGTGTATTTGATGATGGAATTTGAAATTTGTTATTTTCTATCAAAACTCTTGGACTTAGTTGGAGATTGACAGATGCAAGCTTTTGGCTAAGGAATCCAATCCATTTATAGGCCAAAAGGCTTGAGTTTTTGAATTAAAATTTCAATAATGCATACACATTATGAGGAATGTCTATGTGTTCCTATTACTATTCACTCAAAAGTATAAAAGCATGTACATAAAGGTAATATCTACTAAAAGTTGATATTTACTAAAATAAATGTTAAGTTTACATTTATATTGTTGTATTTATAAAATATAAATGTAACAATATAAATGCAAACTTATACTTTAAATTTATTTTAGTAAATATAAAAAATTAGGGTCACCCTGCATCTGATATAGTTGGTCTCATAGTTGCATGCTTTACGATGTAGAAAATAGTTTTTGAAAATCTAATTTGGTCAGTACTTAGGCATTTTCAGGGTGCCATTATTGAATCTATAAATTTAAGAGCATAAATTTTACAATTAATGTCCATATTTATAAATATATAGTCATTTTTTAGGTTTTTGTGCCTTTTGGATTGCTTTCTAGCAATTTTAGGAGTGTTGGGTTTGTCAAAACTAAAGTTTGCAAAACAGTCAATTTGAATTTGATGCAAAGTGGTGTGATTGAGGTGGCATAGGTCACATTGATGACTTGCACACATCAAACAACCACTTTGTCTTAATTTCACTTGCTCATCATCTCTCCCTCATGCTTGATCATTTCCTACTTATCTCTCATCACCCCTAATCACTCTCTCATCATTCATCATTGTCCCTAATAACTCCCTCATTGACCTTCACTATCCCTAGTTAGATCCAATCACTTCCTCATCATACCTAATCACTCCCCCATTAACCTCCATCATAAGATCGATTTTGGACTATTCTATAAAAATTCAAGAAAGAAGACCCATGAAACAGAGACCAAAATGAATTTCAAGACTAGATGGAATTTGAGGTAGAAAAATAATAGATGCAAATATGTTCATGAGAAAATATGGATGATGTAAGACTATAAAGGGTCTAGTGCAAAGGTAAGGTATATTAATAAAATCATAGAGTAAGAAAATAAACTAAATATAATAAATTTAAAAAATAAAATACAAATACAAATACATGACTTGTACCAAAATTAGGCATCTACAATAGCAATTATGTTAACTTTTCTATCCTCTCGTGAAGTAACAATTTTTAGTTATTTCAATAGCATGGAAAATGATTGGATCTTTGGTAGGTGTTATATTTTGAATGGGTGTAAGAGGTTGTGATAATATTTTTTTGGTACATGAATGAATAGGTACTTGAATTTTGGGTGTACTTTTTCAAGGTCATATGAATAACTTATTTGTTAGCTCTTTAATTAACATCTTATTTTGGACTTATGTTAAAGGGTCATAGGTAGTGGTTTTGATACTAATAATTTTTTTGTCATGGGTGAATTTTAAGCACTCGTATAGTGTTGATGGAATGAATTTTATTTGATTAAATCAACATTCTCTAAGCTATAATTCATGTCTCATTATCTATTTATACATGAATCCAAGATAAAATGATCTTAGTGCCCACTATGATAAGTAAGGTAATGTCTACACCTGTTTTATTGGCTATGCCATCATATCTTTTAATATTCATGGTTGTACCAACTAGATTCATCTGAGTGTATCCAAGATTAATAATATATTTCATTGTCCAAACATTTATACTTTAACCATTATCAATCACAATTTTATTTATTATCCTTGAATGTGTATCTATGCAAACATGAATGAAGAGTGATCCATTGTCAGAACCACCCTCTTTAATTCCATGATCATATAATTAGATAAAGATTTTTAAATGAATACCATTGAACACAACTACAAATATATCAATTGGATGAATATTATAATATTGAAACGGTTGTGTTTGAGCTATCATATTAACATTATATTGATATTTAGATTTATTAGAATGATTTAGAATAGGGTTGGTAAAGATTTTCAAGTGTTGATTTTATTGTGTTCCTAATTCACTCAAAGTATTATTTTGGCCTTTTAAGTGGATTTGATTATTTTCAATTAGGTCTTGGACCTTGTGTTTTAAAGTAATGCATATGTTTTTAGAATTTATAAGGACTCTATGATAATCTCAATATACATTAACATCATATTTGATGTGTAAATATATCACTTGGGAGGTAACCTAGCACTCATTTTACATTAAAGTAATCATTTAGAACATTTTGAGGAATTTCAGTTAATCATGTAAATTATTTGAATTAACTTTGTTGTGATATTACTAACTTATTGGATGGTTGATCTATTTCATTTACTAAATTCTTGGTGTCAATTTTAGGGTAGAGACTATTATCACTATTTTTATAATGTGAAGGATGAAAATGTGTTCAAAATACCATATCAACCACATAAATGTATAGGGGTTAATATAGGTATGATATAAATAAAATAAAATATGAAATATATACCTAAATTTACAATTTACTAGAAAAAATAGTGAAATTACCTTGAAAAATAGATAAATAAAAAAGGATAAATAGATATTTAAAATATTTCTAACATACCTAAGATATGAAAGTTAATAAAATAAGAATACTAAGTGGTTCATAAAGTGGGAAATGATATTAGATAGTGACTAGGATCATATGGAATAAAAACTACATGACTAGAATCAAAATTATTTAAAGCCAACAATCCTTCCAAAAGAGGTCAATCTATTTCAATAACTATTATAAATATGCTTGTGGCTCAAAAATTTACAAAATAATTTGTTAACATATGATGACCAAAATGTCTCTTTGATATGTGAATAGATTTACATATATGTAAGAATCATGTCTCTTTTATTTTAGCTTAATTATATAATGATTATGAAGGATGAGGGAGTGATTAGGAGTGGTGAGCATTGATGAGGGAGTGATTAGGGGTGTTGAGGGTTAATGAGGGAGTGATTAGATAAAATATGGCTAAAGAATGAGTGATTAAAGATGATGAGGGATGATAGAGCAGTGATTAGGGATGAAGAGGGATGATGAGGGTCAATGAGTGAGTGATTACGAACTATGAGATAGCGACTATAAATGATGAAGAATGGTGAGGGTCAATAAGGGAGTGATTAGGGATGATGAGGGACAAGGAAGGAGTGATTAGGGATGATGATGGAGTGATTACATATGATAAGGGATGGTGAGGGTCAATGAGGGAGTGATTATAGATGATGAGGGAGTGATTACAGAGGATGAAGGATGGTGAGAGTCAATAAGGGAATGATGAGGGATGAGGAGGGAGTGATTAAATATGATAAAGGATAGTGATGTACAATGAAAGAGTAATTAGGGATAATGAGGGAGTGATTAGATATGATGAGGGATAATGAGGGTAAGTGAGGGAGTGATTAGGGATAATGAGGGTAAATGAGGGAGTGATTAGGGATAATGAGTAATGAGGAGAGAGTGATGAGAGGTGATAATAGATGAGTAAGAAGTGATTATGGATGAGGAAGAGATGATGAAAAAGTGAAATTAATGTAAAGTGGTCATTTGATGTGTGCAAGCCATCAATGTGGCCTATGTTACCTCAATCACACTACTATGGATCAATTTTAAAGTGAGTGGGTTGTAAAATTCAATTTTTACAATCTTGTGACTCTTATAAATGCTATAAAAAAATATATAAGGCATAAAATCCTTAAAAATGACTATATGTGTAGACACCTAAAATTGGCCACAACTAGCCTTCGATTGAACTTCATACTAATTCTTACTAAACATTGAAAATTAACCCTAAGAACCACTGAACATTATAAATTTGGTCTTACATCATTCATCAAAGCTTTAAATTATGTTAAGGCATCCCTATTTGTGGTATTATCCCATATGCAACAATAACCTCTCATGGATTTACCCCCAATCACCTTGCGACATCACAACTGCCAATTTAGCCTATGGACCTATTAAGTGGGGTACTTTCACACTTAATTAAATCTTGAAAGAGATAAAAGGATAATAAAAATCAATTAAATAAATTTAAAAAGATTAAATACCTAGTTGAATTATCTATTTAAAATTAATGAATATCTTTAAAAAAAACTTCAAAAATTAAAATATCCTAGCCTTTCATCATCGTCTTTATCAGCTGTCAAAATATCTCAAAATATTCCAAAATGTCTAAATTGATAACTATGACTAGTAACTGAAAGTCATAATTACGTGATAACTTTTAACTCAACTAAACTTAGTTTCAACTCAACCTTCTAATTTGAAAACTATAACTAGTAACTAAAAGTCATAATTGCATGATGACTTTTAACTCAACTCAACCTTAACTCACTTTGGGTGAGATTTAATTCCTAAATCTATAAATTCAAGTCTATACACATTCATTTATAAGCTTGGATATTGTAGAGTTTTTATTTAGGATTTGCGCCATAAGCCTCATACAAGTAATGTTACCATGCCCAAATCTTAAGCCAAGAAAAAATAACCAAGCCATGGTGCCAAGGAAAGAAGGAGATACACAACCTCCATTTCCAAAGACTCTTTGAAGCATAATCTAATAAATCCACTCAACAATTCAATTGGAGCTCCTAAAGAAGGTAAAGGATTTTGTGTTTTTTGCATTTTAGTTGTGCTTTCATTTGGTTTTTGTTATTAAGCTCACCCCTAAGATCTAGGATTGGAGTGTGAGTGTTAGTGTGTTTATTGAAGTTTTTATTGCTTGAACTAAAATATTACTAACTTCCCTTCTTGGATTCTTATGATCCCAAATGGCACACCTAGTGGGATAGATAATGAGGTAGTTATAATGGCTATTAGTGTGTTTTGTTTTCTATTTTTTTACTAAAAAAAATGACTATTAAAATAAATTTAATTTTTAATCCATTTATTATTATTTTCTAAATTTTCGAGATGTTTTTCTTACTATATTCATCCTAATTATCTCAAAATTTCATTGAAATCTGATATGTAGTTTAGATGTTATGACTCTTTTAGTGACAAGGGTTTTTTTTGAATAAATGGTGATTAAAATAATCATATTTTTTAATCAATATTTTTTTGCTTAATTTTTAATAGGTGGTTTTCATTTATGTTATCTACATTATATATACATTTATTCAAAATTTAACTTATATTTTTTGAGATATAATTATTTTCTGAACTTTCTCTTTTATTTTTTATTGTTTTTTTTAGTTGTTTTCTAATCTTGTTTTAAGTTTGTAATTTCTAACTTGAAAGTATTTGGTATTTGGGAACTTTATAATAATTTGATTTTTCAAGTTTTGATTTTCCAATATTTCTTAAAAAAAAAATAATAAATAAATATAGAAAACCCTCTAACATTTGTAGGACCAAAGCTAGAAATAAGACATAAATTTGTAAGTGATAAGTCTTAAACATTTCATTTTGGTGCCTAAAAGGAATTTAGTTAAGTATTGAACATTTAATTTTAGTGCTTAAAAGGAATCTAGGTGTTTATGTTTAGTCATTTTGTGAAAATTTTACAAGTTTCAACCAAGGCCAAGGGGCCAAAAATTTCACAAACACTTCATTTGGTGTATAAAATTAACACTCACTTAAATTATAAGTTTTTAAAAGTGTTAGGTTTATGTTAGATATTTTATACTTGTTTGTTTTTAGATAAAAGAAGAGTGCATATAAGTTCTCCCCACGTCCCCTTAAGGTAACTTAGGTGACCAAAAGTGCTTCTTCTTTGCAATTTATGCCTTTTTCTAAGGCATGAAAAGAATGTTGTTTAGGCTCTCCCTAAAACACGTATGGTTTGGGTGATCTAAAAGCAACCTCGAAAGTATTTTCACTTAGTTTTATTTTATGCAACTTGGATTATGGAGGGGAGTTCATAGCTTCTTCATGACTTCATTAGGGACAATTTGACATAGATTTTTATCTCCTATCATTATTTCAACCCCGTTCTATGATGGGTTATATAAATCAGGGCACGTACACTATGAGAGACAAGGGGTTGAGTGGTTAACCTCTCCTTTCATAATGAAAATTTGAGTTAGGTCTGGTTAACCAAAATATTCTAGTAAGCAGTACATGAGTGGAACCATTATGCAAAATAATAGATCCTTGCATTGTAATTTAATCAATATGAACTCAGTTGATGTGAGACATCTCTAGTGTTAGTCACACTTAGGACCATATAGACAGTCAAAAATTTAATTTTTAGAATAACCTCACTTAACGAGAACATATAGTTGATGTAGGGAAAGTAGCTCGAAGGTCTATGTCATCATACAATCTCTTGGGATAAGGGGGGTGTAAAAACCCTACTACTTCATGCACTTTTATTTTTAGATTAACATTTAAAATTCTCCCAAGAACACGTATATAAATGAATTTCATAAATACAAAGCAACATTGTTATTTTAGGGCTTAGGATGATTTACTTAGTTGTATTTACTCTTTTTCCTTTATTTGTTTGGTTTTTGTGTCTAAAACCACTTGTTTGTTTATGTCAAAATAAGTTTTGTGTCCACATCACTCCATTATTTGAAGAGGTGTTATGTCATCCATTTGACACCATGTTGTTTCCTTAGTATTTTTACAAAACTTTGTGTGTGTGTGTCACTTAATTAAAAAGGGTAACATTACGCTACCCAATCCATTTCAATTTGTGCCTTTAGAGCCTTAAAACAAACTATATATCATACCTTTAGAGTGCAATAACATCATTACACTACTTGAATCATTTTATAGACTTGTTTTTCTTTGTGTCCAAGTTTCCAATTTGAAACCAATCCAAATGTGTCTTTTGAGTATTTGTCTAGTACCGTTATGTCATTGACATTTGTATAGCTTGTTGTTTAATAAAATAAGCCTAGTTTCCTAAGTTGAGCTTTTAATTAACCTTGACAAGTTCAAATCCAAACATTGATTATTTTTTGTTTATGCCTTGCATAGGTTAGGCTTAGATACCGATCTTTCTCTTTTGTTTTTTGTAACTTAGGTTAATTATTTACCCAAATTTGAAAACTATTTTGTACCTTTATTTGGGATAAAATAGTCTATCTCCAAGTGCCTTTTATTTTATGCCTCATACCAAATTGACTAAGTTCATGTCTAAATTCAAATGCCTAGTCTATGCCAAAGTGTTTCAAATTTGTTAGATTAAATCATCCTTTTGTTTAAATTCTAGATCTTGTACTTGTTTTGCCAAAATCTTAGCACATGCCTTTGTTTAAGCTTAGCTCCTGATGTTGCGTTTGGCTAAAAGACCTAAAAACCTTTAATTTTCCTAGATTATACTTGTTGAAACACTTCAAACCTAGAGTTTAGTATTTTGATTTTATTTCATCCAGTTGACATTTTGTGTGAGATATTTAAACATTGGACATTTGATGTTAGGTGGTTTATACCAAGTTTTAACACATAAAATTTTGAGGATACAACTCCCTTAGACCAAGTTAGACCAAGTTTGAACCATTTATTCTTTAGACATTATTTTTCAAAGTTTGTAAAACTCAAGGCCTTTTTTTGAAATGTTCATCATTGACTTATGTTAGAGTCATGTACAATCCAAGTTATGATAGAATAGCCACATAAATTGACTTTGTTCAAGACCTCTATGGTAATGATGTAGTTTATGAGATGGATCTATATCCTCCTTAAATTGATCAATTTGGGAAATAAAGTCAAGAACCATGTTCATTGGTACCTTATTTTGGCCAGTTGATGTATGATTCTTTCCACTTCATGACTATCTAATCCCCCACCAATATCATTAACCCTCATCCAAATTATGTGAGTCATCAAGTTCCACAACATCTAAGGATTTATATATCAATACATCATCCTTTGGCTTGTGTGAGCAACCAAGATCCGCAATGATCTACCATTTCTATACCAAGGCCTCAATTTTTATCTTGTGTGAGAAACCAAGATCCATGATGCCTAACCATTTATATACTAGGACCTTGTTTTTTGTCTTGTGTGAGCAATCAAGTTATATAATGCCCTACCATTTATATACCAAGACCTCATCTTTTGGCTTGTGCAAAAAACCAAGAATGAAAACTCCCTACCATCACTATTCTAAGACCTCTTATTTTGGCTCGCAATATCAAACAAGATTTAAAATGCCCTACCATTACTATTCTAGGCCCTTAAAAGTATGGTAGCTCGTTGCCACAAAGTTATCCAATCACAAATGGATGGGTCACAGCTACTATCATAGGCCATAAACTAGCCTTTGTTGATTCTATCATTATCCAACCACCAACCATTCTTTATCCATTTCCAACTATTTCCCACTTTTAAAAACCCTTGCCAATTGTCCAGCCCCAATCGAGCCAATCAGTACTTCTCCAACCAAGCCAATCATTCGAAGACCAAGATATATTCAAAACTAGTATTTTGCAACTACTTATAAACTAAGAATAAGACAACCAACCAATATTCAATGCTTTTTTAAACCAACCATTTATGAGAAGTCAACCTATGATGAATCACCTCTTAGTACTATACATATTATCGAATAGTCTCAATTTGATGAGCTAGTCTTTGTTGAGTCACTTCTTAATTATTATTATTGCCTTTGGGAAAATCATTTTCTTGACCATAAGTTTATTTTTAAAGAGCCTCCCTTTGACAAGATATTCTCTAAGGAATTATCTCTTGACCTCTTTCCCCTTGTGGAGGAACCTCATTTTGAAACCAATCTCTATGGAGCCCATTATGCCATAATAGGTTGTTACTTGTCCAAAAATAAACATTTAACAAGACATCATTGTAACATCATCAATGCCAGATGAAGAATCCAAATTTGAGTCAAGTTCAATTTTTGAACTGACATTAGATTTAGCATTAGAATTAGAATCAATGCCAATCTCAACATTGTATTTAGAGTCCCTCGAGCTAGATTTAGCTTCAAAATCTGAATACATTCATGTCTATTACAATATTTATTACACATGCCTTGAAAATCAATTTGAATATATTTATGATCCTTCCATATTTTTTTAGGATGATTACTTCAATTTTGATACAAATTTTCCTCGTATCTTCTACAAGGATTGTGTTGTCTCTTCCCATTCCATTACCATTCCACATGCCATTATCACTACCCAACCTAGCCATTATATTGATATTCTACCTCTGACAAGTGTCAATTGGTACTGATAGAATAATACCTTGTTAAATTTCATCTATGGAAACATATCAATTGAAGAATATCAAGAGAACCAAGACCACATTGATGCAAAAGAATAATAATCTCCTAGTGAAACCTTTTCAAAGGTGCTAGGGGACAATCAAATTCCAAACTCAACATCTTCTAGTGAAACCTTGTTTAAGGTGCTAGAAGACAATCAAACTCAAAAGTCAATATTCCTTAGTGAAAACTTCTCAGAGGCATTATGGGACAATAAAGATAAATTCATTGGTGAAAACTTCTTTGAGGTGTTAATAGATGATCACAATAGTTCTTCACTACTTGATGAAGACATTATCAAAGATAAAATCAATACAACTTCCAATCTATAACATAATTAGATGGTAGCTACTCTCATGCCCAAATAACAAAAAAATATGGTGGACCTATTGAGAGCATATTAAAAACATTTCAGCCCCACCACATCCAAAGTTATGTCAAATCCAAAATTAGCAACATTGTGTGTACCTAAAAATCTCTATCTTCATTTGTTTTCTAACCATTATACATTCCATTATCATCCACCTTTACATTGCTAAATCAGACATATCATCCAATATTTATTTGTGTTTACCATCCCTGGCTGCGCTTTCCTTTCTAGAGGCTATAAAGATATCATATCCTGATTTTTGAAGGAAATAGAATCAATTACCAATGAAGATCACAACCACATTCATAGAGTCCAAATTTACAAAAGGTTCTTGATAGAATATCTATTCATAAAGGGTGTGGGCTAAAAATTTACATGATTGATTATTTTAGTTGTATCATATGTTGATTAGGATGTGCATCTCTACATAAACATGAATAACATAAAATTTTACCATTTTCCAAAAATAATACCTTTGCTTCTTCATTTCCCTTGCTGTTATTATATACCATTCCTCTTATGATTGTTTCATACCTTTTCATTCACCTTATCACTTAGGGGAAACCCTATTACCATTATATCCAATTTCCATCCTATCTTGTTCTTTATGACATACCCTATACCATCCCACCATACCTTTACTACTGACCAAATCTTGTTTTTAGCCACCCTACCTAACCCTTTTGATCTTTTTTCCTTTGATTCTTCTTGCACCTTCCATGTGGGGATTTCGATCCAATTTCAATAGTTTTAGAATTTTTTGTTTAAATAACTATCTATGAAAGTAGTGTGATAGTGGATCTGATAAGTTATCTTTCATTTACATTTGACTAGTTCCACTGACTATAACCACCTATGGGTAAATTATTATCCCACCTTGTGTTACTAATTATAACCACCTATGGGTAAATTAGTAACACATACCTATATTGTTGTTTCTTAATTATAAGCACCTATGGTAAAATTAGGAACAACACCTTTACCATGCATTGTAGCATCACCTTGCCATTACTAATCTCATTTGCCTCAATTTCTGAATTTGTTGTTATGTGATTGGATCTCCATACCTTTTGTGTTGGTAGAACTACTAGGACTTGAGGTCCTAATGGGCCTTTGTAGGTTGTGCTTGATTCACGTCGAGGTCAACTTAGTCCTTCTTTTCCATACACTTTTGACATTTTTTTAGCAACCTAGGCTACACTCTCACCATTTTGTGAGTTGTGTCTTGTCAATCTCTAACAATTTAAGATACCCTAAAAATTCCAAAAACATTCAAAACATTTATAAAATTCTAAAAACATTCAATAAATTTAAAATCCAAAAACATTTGTCCTATTTAAACCTAGTCACACATATTTGATCCATTCTATTGGATCAAATCCATTGTTTGTTTAAACCCTTTCACTACCATTGGGGGTGTGACCTTCCCTTTACATGTATCCTTGCTTTGGTGGAGCACTACCTTTTTATCCTTCGATTGAGCTATCACGCGTAGATATTGACTTGGTTAATGATAGGATGTTTTTTTTTGCTTTTTCTTTCAAGATTTTTGTGTGTTTATTTACTTAGTTGTTTATTTGTTTCTTTATTTGCATATTTGTTTGCTTTCATTGTTGTGCCTTGACTTAGTATATATGTGTTCATTGGGTGATTCTTCGTGCATTATTCTCAAGTCTATCTGTATTCATATGTCAACATTGTCATCATAGTTTCTATCATTGGTGCATCATTTTCAATTATTTATTAGATTGATAGTCAATCCTTATGCATATTATGGCTAAGTTATCATGGTGTTTTATATCATGATGCATCCTATCATGTGCTATAATAAAAATTAGCTCAAAAAATCTTGCAATAAATGGAGATGTATAAAATTCTCTTTAATAGCCTTGGAAAATCCTCCTACCCTCTTTGATCAAATAAAATCCTTATCCATTTTGGTTGTATTAATGCTAATAAGGATGAACATATCTACATTATTAGGTACAAAAAAATCATTTCAATTAATCAATTCTTATTCTTCTAATCATCTCTTTCATCACTTTTCACATCCTCATGTGATTGGTTGTTTGTGGTTTATTTAGTCATTAGACCATTGCATCTATGTTTGTACTTACTCATATTTAATCTGTACAATAAATTCTATTCTTGAGTTATATTTTCCAATCTAACCAACTAGGGCACATTTTGATTTTGATAATACTTATAACTACCTTTGGGTAAACCATTATCTCTATTCACCCAACTGGGGCATGTTATTATCCTGAAAAAGATTATAACCATCTATGGGCAAATCATTTTTTTCCATATTGATGATTATAATCACCTATGGGTAAATCATCTTGTTTTTCTTCCCTAACTGGGGTAGCTCCATATGCTACTAATTATAACTTACTATGGGTAAATTAATCCCTTCCACCCCATTTCATCTTTTTAGTCTAATTCTTTCCTCCTTTTGAGGGATGATTGTTGACCCCTTTGCCAACTACTCCTTTGAGGGGACATTCATATCTCATTCATTGTGGTTGAAGTATTGGGCATGAAATACCTTTTCATTCTTTGTTAAAATATGTTAATGTTCCTATAGTTTACAATGCCTTCCCAAATAGGGGAAAAATATAGACACCTAAAATTGGCCACAACTAGCCTTCAATCAAACTTCATACTGATTCCTACCAAACATTATAAATTAATCCTATGAATCACTAAACATCTCAAATTTGGCCATGCATCATTCATCAAAACTTTAAATCATGTTGAGGCATCCTTATTTGGGGTACTATCTTGTATGCAACAATAACCTCTCATGAATTTACCCCCAATCACCTTGTGGTATCATAATTGTAAATTTGGCCTATGAACCTATTGAGTGGGACACTTTCACACTTAATTAAATATTAAAAGAAACTTAAAGTCTAATCAAAATCAATTAAATAAATTAAAAAAGATTATATGTCTAGTTGAATTATTCATTTGAAATTAATGAATATCTAAAAAAGAAAAATTTAAAAATCAAAATATCCTAGCCTTTCATCATCATCTTTATGAGTCGTCAAAATATATCATAATATTCCAAAATGTCTAAATTGAAAACTATGACTAGTAACTGAAACTCATAATTGCATGACAATTTTTAACTCAACTGGAGTTAATCTCATCTCAACCTTCTAATTTGAGAACTATGAGTAATAACTAAAAGTCATAATTACATAACTTTTAACTCAACTCAATCTTAACTCACCTTGGGTGAGAGTTAATTCCTAAAGCTATAAATATAAGGCCACACACATTCATTTCTAATCTTGGATATTTTAGAGTTTTAATGTAGGATTTGCTCCATAAGCCTCATACAAGTAATGTTATCATGCCCAAATCTTAAGCCAAGCAACAACAACCAAGCCATGTTATGAAAGAGAGAAGGAGATACACAACCTCCATCACCAAAGATTATTTGAAGAACAAGCTTGAAAACCTCTCAAAATTTTATTTGGAACTCCCAAAGAAGGTAAAGGATTTTGTGTCTTTTGCATTTTAGTTGTGCTTTCATTTGTCTTTTGTTACTAAGCTCACCCCCTAATATCTAGGCTTGGAGTGTAAATGTTAGTGTGTTTATTTAAGTTTTTATTGATTGAGCTAACATGTTACTAACCTCCCATCTTGGATTTGATCACAATATGTTTACCAAAAATGGACATCAATTGTAAAAGTTATGCCTTGAAATCCTTAGATTCAATACTAAGACCCTAAAAATGCATAAGTACTGACTATATTGGATTTTAAAAAATTATTTTCCACATCATAAGGCCTAAGTATAAGGAATATAAATGTAAAATTACAAATTTAAACTTATAATTAACATTTATTTTAGTAAATATCAAATTTAATTAAATATTGCCTTCTTCTAAATGTGTTTTTATGTTTTTGGGTGCAAAGCAATAGCAATGTGTATAAGTTCCTCATAATGTGTACATATTATTAATAACACATTCACATTAATAATAACATTTATATGTTCCTAATAACATGTACACATTCCTAATAATGTGTATGCATTCCTAGGTATGGTAGTTCTGAGTGTAAATTCAAATAATGTGTATGAGTTAGGACCATAATGTGTACACCTTAGCGACAATATCTAAATAATTTTCCCCCAAATATATGTACATACCCACTAACATATATAGACACTCATAGTTATGACATACAGTGGTCTAATAGGAATACATAGAAATCAACATAGATGAAAACCCTAAAATTGTCAAAAAATTAAAAAAATCATATATTTGGAAAGAGGAGAGTGTGCTCAATGTCATAGTAATAGTTGTAAGAAATTTATCTATGAAATTTATATTGTTTATGATGGGTGAAAGTTGAATTTTATTATTTTTAGTCAAGAACATGGATTTGACTGTGTTTGCATGTCTAGCCCTTAGGCTTAAGAATCCAAGCCATTTTTTAGCCTCAAGGAGTATTTTTGAAAGTCTACAAATCAAAAGCATGTACATGTTATAACGTGCACATTTTCCTAAGAGTATTCAAATATAAATCCTTAAAAATAAAAAGACGATCAACTAAAAGGTGGGAGGGGTGGTTTACTAAAATAAGTCAACTTATATTTTAATTTTTTTAATAAATATAATAAATTAGGGTCACTCTACATCTTATAGAATTGGTCTCACATATACATGACTTGTGATTTAAAATATAGTTTTTCAAAAATCAATATGATTGGTACTTAGTAATTTTTTAGATTTAAGTATTGAAGCTAGGAATTTTAGGGCCTAAATATTGTAATTAATATCATTTATGAGTAAACATAGTCATTTTTTATGATTTTGGGGCGTTCTAAATTGCTTGTTAGCATTTATAAGAGTTCTTAGTTTGTCAAAACTAAAGTTTACAAACCAATGCACACCCAACCACTCATTTAGGTCAATTTTACTAATGATTAGGACCTTTATAAGCCAAAATCAACACAACAACACCATAATCATTTGTGACTAGGGTAAACAAGGACAATTTGGGGCACATTTAGGCATGGTGAACCTAATTGAATTTGAATTCATGTCAAAGTGGTATGCATGGGGAAACATAGGCTACATTGGTGACTTATGCATACCCAACCACCCCTTCATGTTGATTCTTGTGATTAGGTCTCTTATAGGCAAAAAAGAAACAAAAACACCATATCTACTTATGACCAATGTAAATTCAAACAATCTTAGGAACACTTATGTATGTCCACCCCATTTCTCTTCAAATTCAAGAAAAAATGTATGATTGTGGAAAATTAAATCAAATTGTAACCCTTGCACATATAACCACCAATTTATGTTGATTTTACTTATGATTAAGACCATTATTGCCAAAAGCAACACAACAACACCATATCCACTTGTGACCATGTAATTACAAATAATTTATAGCATATCTATGTGAGATCACCATAATTCACTTTGAATTCAAGCAAAAGTGGCATGATTAGGGAAACATAGGTCACATTGATGACTGTTCACACCAAGCCACCACTTTATGCCATTTTTACTTATAATTTGAGGGTTTATTGGCTAGATATTTTGTAAATTGATTTCAAATTATCTAGGTAGTCATGGGATTAAATCCCCTTCATTTAATGGTGAATCTCCCATATACTTATGCTTATATATTCCTAATTACTTAGAACTTATAGCTATTCATAGAATTAACAATTTATATGCAAGTTGGTTTTGATTGGGGTATTACTTTAATCACTCTCTTCATGAACTATAACAAATGGATTTGGCAGCAAGTAAGTAGTTGGTTTTGGGAATTTAGAAAAGAAAGGAATTTTTAGGAAGAAGAGGAATGTAAGAAATAAAATAAATGTAAGATATGCACTTCACAAAAAATAGTTCACAGAGTTCATTGTATGAGTGTAGAATAGACAAACATGGAATTATGATAGCTTCTTTAGCAGAATGAATAATAAAATGATGAATTCAATTTATCAAGCTAGGTAACACAAAGTTTACCATACCTTATTCATTGAACACATAGAAAAACTCCCACAGACCCAATGTTCTCTAAAAATCAATCCTCTTTATTATTCACTTTCAGCAATAATTCATACAAAATAATCTACTTATCTTGAACACAAAGTTTTATATTTATTAAACTCATTATATAATTGATTTCTTGCCAAAAATTATCATCCTATAGCACGCAGGCCATCATTTCCTTTTATACAAAACTAGAAGTCAAAAATAAATAGAACTCAAATGCTTTGATCCCCATGTGCTGGTGTAAAAAATTGATTGTTATTGAGAAACATCCTCCTTGATTTTCTCTCTCATGGAACTTAGAAACTATTGACATGTAGCATCCCTTTGATCTCTATGTTTGGATCAAATAAAAACTCCTTGCATGAAGTGAAAAGCTTTCTTAAGTAATTTGAATCAAATACAAACCCTGATATTAAGTTCCAACAAACACTAAAAAACTCATTGTAATTTAAAATTTAAGTCTGGGTAGTGTAACTCAAGTTTTCAAGAATGATTTAATTTGGGCTTTCTATCATTGAAGACTTCAAGTTTTCAAGACTGCTCAACTTTGGGTTTTTGGAAGTAACCCAAAGTAAATAATGAGGAAGGGAAAACCTAAGTAGGTCTTGGATAGTGTTCCATGGGTTTCTTTATGCTCATGAATTCAGACTTTGGACCCCACTATGCTTGATACATGGTAGTTCCATGCTCAATAGACTCTATTTGATAAGCATTTTCCCTTTAAAGAGCACTAGAGTGACATGTGGCATCATCCATGTTCCTCATTATGTTGACATGTGGCAACTTTAGGCTCTTCAAACTCTCTTTGATAAGCATTTTCCCTAGGAAGAGCGTTGGAGTGACATGTGGCATCATTCATGTTCCTCGTTATGTTAACACATGGAAGCTTCCCACTTTTTAGACTCTCTTTGATAAACACTTTCCCTTGGAACAGTGCCTAAGTGACACATGGCATCATCCATGTTCCTCACTATGTTGACATGTGGCAGCTTCATGCTCAATAGAGTCTTTTTGATATGTACTTTCCCTTGGAAGAGCACTAAAGTGACATGTGGTAGTGTCTATGTTCATTTGAGTCTCCAAGATTTTCCTTGGAAAAGTGCCCACCATTAGTTCTAATGCTATGATCCACACATATTATTCATCATTGACCCTTTCACCTTAAAAATAACCAAAGTTTATCCATGTGGCATCCTCACATTCTCTAGAGGCTTTTGGATATTTACTTTTCTTTTGAAAGAGCACCACAATGACAAATGGAACCATTCATGGTGTTCAAAGTCTTGAAGTACTTCTCAAAAGTTTTTAACAAAAGACTTCTCAAAAATTAACTAAGGCATGAAAATCTTAAGTAATTCGGACTGGGGAACTTGAATACATCTGGAAAACATTAACTACTAAGTTTCTTATGAAAGGGCTTGGTCTCTCACGAGTTTTGGATAAATAAAAACATGAAGGAATAAACAAAAGACCCAAAAACCATAGGAAATGATTCACATACCTCAAACACAAATGGGTTGAAAGGAAAATGCTCAAAAGTGTTCCAGAAGCTCAAATAGCATGGCTCAAGGTTTGCAAATATGGTTACTTGACTCTTAGTACAACTTAGGCTTTTGAGACTACTTTACTTGACTTTCGTGCATATTGGGTTCTCAGGACTACTTTAATTAACTTTAACCCTTTTAATTAGTGCACTCTCAAAAACCCAAATGGGTCTAGGCAATGCTTATCAGGTTTGTGTAACTACCTAACTTCTTTTCAAGAAAGTTGTAAAGCAATTAGGAAACCCTGATTTGGTCTATGATGAGTAATTTGGGTTTTTGAAACAACTTAACTTATTTTTAAGTAAAGTAGTATGAAGAACCAAAATCGGTCTATAGGTAAGCCAAAGCACTTTGACTTCTTTTCACTTGATGAAGGAGATGGGTAGATGGATTATAGCAATGACCTTGGGGAAAAAGTTTTCAAACCTATAGAACAAAAAGGAACAACTAAAGAAAAGGACAATCAGGTAAAACAACTAGTAGAACCTAAGTTATTTATTCAAGGGGATTGACTCATCATGTACAATAACTCACATAAGGCAAAGATGCAAAATTTGAAAAGGGTACTCCAAAATTTAGAATGTTAAATTTTGGGGACACCAGCTAGCTCTAACTAGGAACATATTTGTTTCTATCCTAAAGGGAAGAACAAGGGTGAGATCCTAGTATCTATAGTTTTGAGTCCTATCCATTGGGCTCAAAGCCTATGCAAAATCTCAATCACATAAAAGTAAACAACACAAACAAAATAAAAGGAAAAACATAACTAAAAATAAAGATTGAAAGCTTTATTTATATACATACAAGTGTCACCTTGTTGCCCAATTCTTGTAAATATTCAAGTGTTGCTTCTCCTTGAATTCACACTTGCCTCTATCATAAACTAACCTACCTCTTTGCTTGTAATGTTTTCTTATACCATCATTTTATACTTAATGTACACTCATTCTTGCAATTTTCTCTTTGTCATACGAGATGTAGATGCTTCAACATACTACTACTGAAAACACATGCTTGCCTTCTTTTGATAAGACTTTCATGCTTACTACAAATACAAATGCAACTTCCTAATTACCTATTTTAATATGTTGCCCTGCTATCATGAATGCTTCATATTTATTCTCTTTGTTTATATCAGATGGTCCTCAACTACTGCAACTTGTTCTTCCTCTTTTGATTCCATCTCATCTTCTTACAATGTTTGTTCAAGTGTTGCTATTTTTACCTCTAATTGCTCACTGCTTTCACATACAAACTTGTAATCAAATTCCATACCTTTTCCCATCATCTGTATTTGATTTTCTAGACCTTTTATAAGGATTTCAAACTGATCTCTTTCTTCTTTAACATTCCCATCACTTAGATGGCTATACCTATCCTCCGTCTCTTCACTCACATGCATTTATTTCATCTCAAAGCTTTTTTATCTTCTTCTACTTGTTCATTTGGATGTTCACTCAAAATATATTTCAACATTTCTATTTCAAGTTACTTACAAAGAAACTTTTTTGTCTTCTTTCATCTCTCATTGCTTCTAACATTTGAATCTTAGTTTCCTTATTGTGTTCAATTATGTCAAAATAGGTAATGGATGTAGACATAACAAGATTAGATTCAATAGTATGAGTTATTGGCTTATGAGTTTGAGAAGAAAAAATTGTATACCTATCTTTTGGAGCTAAAGAAGAAGGTAGAGGACTACCTATTTTTAAAGTTTTAACATCTGACATGGGGTCTTCTTTCTCTTTTTCCTTTTCCTCTTGGTTTTCTTCTCCTACTTTGAGATAATAGACTCCATGGTTTGATTCTTCAAAACGAATGTGTGACCTTGGATGTTTAGAATTAGAGACTATGTACTTTGACTTATTTTCAAGCTCCAGCTTGTGATTTACCCCTTTGATTGGGATGTGTACAAATGACCAATCCATCTTCACCTCTCCTCCCAGATCCTTACCAAAAACATTTCTTAGCAACATTCCGTATGAAATAGGAATGTATGCTACTAGAATTATCATTTTAATTCTTTTATCTAGGAACACTGCTAGAACAATTTGAACATATTTAATCTTTCCAATCAGTGGAACTTGTCTCTCTATTGAGTAGCATTTTATTATGGACTTAGTTAGGGTAAGACCAAGGGTATCAACTACTTTAACTAGCATAACATTATCAAAGGCACTAGAATCCAGAATATAATTACTTAGTGTATACCCATTTATTAGGAGGGACACATAAAAAGGCTCAATCCTATCGAATGTGGAATTGGATGAAAATGAAGTAGCTATAGATTTATTCTAAGAAAAAGAAGGTCTAGGAGTAGGTAAGCTACCTTTTGAAGCATTTGGTGCATTTATTGATCCCTTGATTTGAACATACTTTACTAGCCTGTTCAGCTAATCTAGGTAAGACCTAAGGCATTTAACTTATGACATCTAAATTTTTATGTTCTTTACATGATCAATTATATCAAAAGAAGGAATAAGTGTAGATAAAATAAGACTAACCTTAGCTATATGAGCAATTGGATTATGAGCTTAAGAAGTGAAGGAAGCATACTTATCTCTAGGAGAAAGAGAACAATGTAGAAGACTACCTATTTTAAGAATATTTGTATCAGCACCAAGTTTTTCCTTTCCTTTTTCAGGTTCTTTTGATGACTTCTCACTAGATTATTAAGTCTAAGATCTCATAAATACTGCATAAGATCAACTATGATCCTCATGAAGCATTTGTTCATAGCTATTCTCTTATTCATATTCTAGGTAATAGTTGGAGTCACTAGCGAGATCCATAAAATCATCTTCCTCATTGATGTTTTGTTCAATATCAATAGCCAATTGATCCTCTTCACTCATCTAAACATGGTTTCTAAGAGAATCTTCAATTCCTAATATTTTTTGAGGGTTGGGAATATGATTCCTATTTTGATTATTAAAATATCGTATAGGAGCATTCCTAGTAGGAACAACATGAGTAACTTAAGCAATCTATCTTTTGAATTAAAGCAAGTCATTAGATAACTTTTGCAATAAGGGATATGTAGTCTGGGACATGATTAGAGTATAAGATTCTCCTCTAGAGACTATTTTTTTGATCTTACCAGCCATAATCAAATCATCTTCATCCTCTATAGCAATATTTTGAGCTACTGCTAAATTAGTTGGTCGTGTTCTTCATATCTAGTAACTAACTTCTAGAAGTTGAGCATTGATGAAGAAACACTTCTAGTTATCTTCAATAGGCAATGCAGCTTGAGGAATCTTATAGAGTAGTGTGTTGAATCTAGAAATTAAATCATGCATGTGTTCATGCAATTATTTCTTAGGCTAACTCAATTGTGTGAGAAATATATGAGCATCTTGTACAGCCTTGAACCTTTTCTCAAATTATTCATGTATGGTAGCCCAATTGGTCATAGTACCTGGAGCTAGATGGTAAAAAAATCATGTAACTAAGTCATGTAGGGCCTCCATAAAGAGTTTAATAGAGACATCTTCATGTTCAAATCTAATTACTCCACATGTTACAAAGAAGGAAACTAAGTGCTCATCTAGATTTTTCTTTCCATTACCATTAAACTTGGGAAAATTCTTTCTTGACCATTTTGGCAAATCATATATAGGGGGAGTTAAATTCAAAGTGTCAATGGCTAGTCCCCATGGGATAAGATGTGGTAATGCCATTTGTTTGGGAGCAAGAAACTATGAATCAACTAACTAGATTATCCCTGAGGAATTATTTTGAATCTGATGCACATGAGACAATACTTGCCTAACAGGGGAAATGCTATCTCTTTTAGTCCTAGCTTAAACAAAAAAATTGAAATTAAAGCATTCTTTTAACTCAAAGAACTCATCTACTTACCCTTGTGTTCTCATTGCTCTAATGAAAGGTCTATTTTCTAGCTTAAAAAGCAAGAGTCTCTTTAAGTAGTTATATAGATGGTTAAGGACTTCATCAACAATTTTCTTAACATGCAATGATCTTAGAAAGTGGACTGGATATCAACTAGGCATGGAAATATGAATCTTTAACATGAAACTAGATGACTATAGGGATGAATCAGCTTAATTCAAGAGGGATTAATTTCAACTAAGTTGTAAAAATAGATTTAGTGTGTGCCATGTAGTGATTTCAATTAGCATGAAAAAATTTAAGACTTAGGAAATAAATGTAATGTTGGACTTGACTTATCATTCCCCAACAAAGTCTCTAGAAACTGTTAGCTAGATATTTTGTAAATTGATTTAAAATTATCTAGGTAGTCATGGGATTAAATCCCCTTCATTTAATGGTGAAGCTAATGTATAATTATGCTTATCTATTCCTAATTACTTACAACTTATAGATATTCATAGAATTAACAATCTATGTGCAAGTTGGTTTTGATTAGGGTATTAATTTAATCACTCTATTCATGAACCATAACAAAGGGATTTGGCATCAAGTAAGTAGCTGGTTTTGGGAATTTAGAAAAAAAGGAATTTTCAGGAAGAAGAGGAATTTAAGAAATAAAATAAATGTAAGATATGCACTTCACAACAAATAGTTCACAAAGTTCATTGTATGAGTGCAAAATAGACAAACATGGAATTATGAGAACTTCTTTAGCAGAATGACTAAGAAAATAATGAATAAAATTTATCAAGCTATGTAATACAAATTTTACCATACCTTAGTCATTTAACACATATAAAAACTCCCATAGACCTAAATTTCTACAGTAATCAATCCTATTTCTTATTCACTTTTAGCAACAATTCTTACAAAATAATTCACGTATCTTGAACACAAAGTTTCAGATTTCTTAAACTCTTTGTAATTGCTATAATTGATTTCTTTCCAAAAATTATCATCCTCTAGAATTCATGCTAGCATTTCATTTTATACAAAAATATAAGTCAAAATCAAATAGAACTCAAATACTTTGATCCCCATGTGTTGCGTAAAAAATTAAAAGTTGTTGAGAAACATCCTCTTTATTTTTTCTCTCATAGAGCTCAGAAACTATTGACATGGAGCATCCCTTTGATCTTTGTGTTTTGATCAATACAAAATCCTTGCATGAATCACAAATCTTACTTAATTAATTTGAATCAAATACAAACTCTGATATTAAGTTCCAACAAACACTGAAAAACTCATTGAAATTAAAAGTGTAAGTCCAGACAGTGAAACTCAAGTTTTCAAGAATGCTTTACTTCAGGCCTTCTATCACTGAAGACTTTGGGTTTTTGGGACTTCTCAACTTTGGGTTTTTAAAAGGAAGTAATCTGAAGTAATTAATAATGGAAAACCTAAGTAAGTCTTGGCTAATGTTCCATAGGTTTCTTTATGCTCATGAATTTGGAATCTAGGCCCCACTTTGCTTGATACATGATAGCTCCATGCTCAATAGACTCTCTTTGATAATCATTTTCCCTTATATGAGTAACATAGTGGCACATGGTATCATCTGTGTTCCTTGTTGTGTTGACACATGGTAGCTTCACACTCTTCAAACTCTCTTTGATAAGCATTTTCTCTTGGAAGAGCGTCAGAGTTACACATGGCATCTTCTATATTCTTCACTATGTTGACATGTGTTAGCTTCATTCTCTTAAGACTCTCTTTAATAATCTCTTTCCATTAAAAGAGCATCTAAGTGACTCATGACATCATCCATGTTCCTCAATGTGTTGACACATGATAGATTCACGCTCAATAGAGTCTTTTTGATATGCACTTTCCCTTGGAAGAGGACCAAAGTGACACATGGTAGTGTCCACATTCATTTGAGTCTCTAAGCTTTTCCTTGGAAATGAACATGCCATTATATTTACTATTGTGATATGCACCGTTGATTCACTGCTGACCCTTTGACTTTAGAAAGAACCATCATTTCTCCATATGGCATAATCGTGCTCTCCAAAGGCTTTTGGATATTTACTTTTATTTTGAAAGAGTTATACAATGACAAATGGAATCATCTAAAAAATTTAGAGTCATGTATTACTTCTCTAAAAAATTTAACAAAAGACTTCTCAAGAAGTAACTAAGGCATGAAAACTCAAAGTAATCAAGGTTGAGGAACCCAAATGGGTATGGGAAACTTTAACTGCTAAGTCTCTTTTGAAATGGCTTGGTCTCTCAAGAGTTTTGGACTAATAAAAACATGAAGGAATAAATAAAAGACCCAAAAACCATAGGAAAATGATTCACATACCTCAAACACAAATGGGTTGAAAGGAAAATGCTCAAAAGTGTTTTAGAAGATCAAACAACATGGCTCGGGCTTTTCAAGTGTGATTACTTAATTCTTAGTGTAAATCAAGCTTTCAGGACCACTTTACTTGACTTTAGGCATCTTGGGTTCTTTAGACTACTTTACTTGACTTTAACCCTTTTATGTAGTGCACTCTCAAAAACTTGAATGGGTCTAGGTAATACAAGAAAGTAGTAAAGAAACTAGGAAACCCTGATTTGGTCTATGCTGAGTAATTCAAGTTTTCAAAACAACTTAATTTCTTTTTAAGTAAAGTAGTATGAAGAACCCAAGTCAGTCTATAGGTAAGCCAAAGCACTTTGACTTCTTTTCACTTGATGAAGGAGATGAGTAGATGGATTATAGCAATGGCCTTGGGGAAAAAAATTTCAAACCTCTGAAACAAAAAGAAGCAACTGATGAAAAGGACAATTAGGTCAAACAACTAGTATAACCTAAGTTATTTATTCAAGGGGACTGACTCATCATGTACAAAAACCCACATAAGACAAAGATGCAAAATTTTAAAGGGGTACTCCAAAATATGGAATGTTAAATTTTGGGGACACTAGGGTTTACAGGCCAAAATAAACACAACACCATATCCACTTATGATGAGTGAAAATATAGATAATTTGAGACACATTCATGCATGATCAAATCAAATCACTTTGAATTGAATCCAAATTGGTGTGATTTGGAAATATAAGTCCCATTGCTAATCAACATACACCCAACCACTCATTTATGTTAATTTTAATTATATTTGGGTCCTTTATAAGCTAAAAGTAAAATAACAACATATCCATGTGTCCAAGATAATTCAAATAATTTTAGGCACATTTATGTATAGTCACCCCAATCCACTTTTAATCTAGTCCAACACGGTCTAATTTAGGAAACATGGATTCATTGGTGACCTTTGCATACCCAACCACCCCTTTATGTTGATTTTACTTTTGATTGAGTCTCTTATAGGCCAAAAGGGACAAAAAACACTGTATCCACTTGTGACCAAGGAAATGGGGAATTATTTTCACACATTTATGCATTATCACCCTAATTCACTTCAAATTTAGGGAAAAGTGGTGTGAATGGGGTAACATAGGTTTTGGTTTTGTGTGCATAGGTTTTCAATGTGACTATGTCCCTTATATACCAAAATCCACACAACATCACTATATCCACTTGTGACCAAGACAAATGTAGATGATTTAGGGTACATATGTGTGAGATCACCAAAATTCACTTGGCAATCAAGACAAAGTGGTATAATTAGTGAAACACGGGTCACATTGGTGACCCACACATAATTATACACCCCTTTATGTCATTTTTACTTGATATTATGTGGATTATAGGCCAAAAGAAACACAACAACACCATATTTATTCTTATCTAAACTATGTGGATGTGATATTCTAAAGTGTGTCTCAAAACCAACATGAGACATTGTCTCCCTATATATATACATGGAGCTACACTATAAGTAGTATGCCTATATCATGTCACATGTATAAATGAGATACACACACATGTGAGTCATGATCCATAGTTATTTTCTTGATACAACATAAGGGCTAGGCTATATATTTCTAGTTATTATCATCGGCCCAAAACAACAATGCAAACTATACATAATGAACCCCATTCAATTATGTCAAGTGATAAGAAAAATTATCATATCAATATCATGGTAATTATCCATCACATCATATTACCCAAACCCTTCCATTATCTATCTCATCAACATCATGTTACATATAGAGATGACATTGGTATATTTTATGCTATGGATATGAACTACATCACATAATCATTCATGCCATGCTAGACATTGTGCACATTGAGTCACTTTGGTCATACCATACATATTATTTATGTAATTTAGTATAATTTATCATTGATATACTTATTCAATCATTGATAAACTTATTCAATGTATATAGTGAACTAGATATAGTTAATAACATTGATAGACCTTGGCCCCTATATCTATTCAATATAAATCTATATCTAAATCTATATGTAGGGTGGGGGTACCAATATATATCATTCCAATTAAACTATTTATTGTGTCAATGCCAATGAAACTCTATATCTATATAGTGAGGGTCATCACATGATGGTGTCATTGTTCATGAAATATGGTGTCATCATATCATTCATTCTTATTTATTACAATTAAATGATCTAGTCATATTATGTATGTAGTATGATTAATAGTCATTCATTCACTTGGTAGGGACCTAAACTATATATATATATGAGATATGGATATGGCATTGATTCATTATGACCATATACATATCTGATGATTCAAGATAGAGTAATTGGTCAAATCATTAGACCCATGACCTAAAGATTACAGTTTCAAACCCTATGAACCCCTAGACCTCCTCAAATATAGATATGGATAGGAAAGTGCCCACATATAGATAAGATACCTTAATTAATATAATAAATTATTTGATTATTCACCTATAAATAGGGGGCCTCATTCTTCCTATTTATAGATAAGGGTGTTTAAGTGCCCATAAATAGATATGGGCCCTAGATTGGTTTAAATTTTGAGTAATCTATTGATTGTATATATCAAATGGTGCACCCGCCCTTATAGATTTGTTAATGTCAAATATATGGCATCATTAATAAATGATTAATGTGTGAGTGATGAAAAAAAATTACCTTATGCCCTTTTTCATATTTGGGATAGGGATAATGACTATATAATATAAAAGTCACATTGGTTGTTGGTGGTTATCCCCTCTCTCTTTATATATGGAGCACTCCTATATTTATAAAATCCATTTATATTTGAGGTGGAGAGGGATTTCCCATAATATATTAGGGACACTCAATTTATTATTAACCCTATATATCTATTTGGTAAGTGCCCCACATAGATATTGCAGAGGGAATAATTAATATTTCTATATATAGGGTAAATTGAGGGCCACACATTATATTTAGTGATGCAAAAAATTTCCATTCTATTTATATAGTGTGTAAATAATATATTGATGAATTGAGGGATGTGACCAAACTAAACTGATACCTTGAATTGAGGGACAATAAGCGATAGAGAAGGGTAACTGTGTGAATGAGAAATGATTGACAGGAACTATTATAACTCAAATTTGTAACCTTGAGAGGGTGATTCAATCCATTTCAACTTGATCTATGCAATGGGATTGGTCTTAGGATATGGGTGATCTTTAGGTGACCAAACCTATATATTATAGGGTTATCTCCCCTTTATGTATCAATTAGGCTCTACTACTAACTAACTTGTAAAGAGAAGGGAGAAGGATGACATGAAAGCAAACTAAATAAGGGGGTGATATACCAAATAAGTTTATCACTACCAACCATCTACATGTGAGCATATAGACTAAGAGACTAACCTTGACATACACTACTCCTAATCTGAATCTCTCACATAAGCACTTTAATATGTAGGTTGTGATAGATGCTTATACTAGGATGAATAATCAAGAGGTCATGGAATGACACTAATGAGTAGACAAGCTCACTCAACCTTCAAAATTTTACTTGAACACTTCACATAAATTTAAAAAAAATCTTTCAAACTACATATAAGTGTTATAAAAGTACAAAATGCTAAGGAATACTAAGCAAATCTCTTAGCAAGATCAACTATCCATGCACACACACTAAGTATAGTCATATAAGGAGGTAAAACCAATAATTTCTCATTGATCAAAGGCATACAAAAGGGTAGGGTTTTTACATACCTAGGTGGAGGATGCATACAAAGTAAAACAAGGTTACTTTTATAGAGAATGAGAGTAAAAGAGCGAGAAGGGTGTAGAAGAGAGCAATGGCAAGTGTTAAGGAGTTACAATCAAGGAGGATGAAGAACAGTTTCATAAGACCTTAAAGGAAATGTGTTGCTTTTTTGAAGATACATCATCTTGGAAATGGCATAGGAGTTTCTCCATTTTCTTGACACCTCTTGCTTCTTTCTTCAAACTTCCCTCTTCTTCAATTATAAAGTCGCAAGTGGCACTCCTTGGTCATCAAGTTATCTTGAGTTACATTATTTCCTTGTTCTTAACACCTTGTATCTACTTAGGATAATTTTATACTAATGTTACAATGATGATCACACCTTCTTAGGTATATTGAAACCTAATAGGTCTTACTAAGCCTCTCCTTATTTGCAAGCCTCAAATCTTGATTTCATATTTATGAATGCAACCTATATTCATGAAATATATATATATATATATCTTAAAAAATATGAATCATATCCTTTTGAATCCTCAATCACTCCAAGACTTCATCTTTCACCTAAAGCCCATACTTGTCCTCAATTCCTTATAGCCTTGAAAACATGTAAAACTCATTGTGTAGAAGAATATATAGGTGAGTTTATAAAAATAGGCATAGTTTTGAGTGCCTAGTATGCTATTAAATCTCTATGCCAAATTTTATGACCAGCCTTCAAATGCAAGTATACTTATCACCTCATTTCTCTCTCTAATTAGGCCTCAATTAGGTCTCTAGGCCTAGAAACTGAGTTTTGGATCCATACTTATCCCACACACGTGAAAATCCAAATAAGTGTTTGATTCACTTTTAGGGCCTCCCCAACATTCTCCATGTAGGGTTTGTAAACTTGTGTAGGTGGGTGAACCAAGAAATGGCCAAAAAACTGGCCTTTCACAATACTTTTCATGATGCCTTCAAGAATTAGATCTGTAAGATCAATTATAGGTTTAAATGTATATATTTTTGGACCTAAATATTTATAATACATATCAATCCACCTTATCTAATAGTTTGCATCTTTATAGGAGGTCAAACACCCTATTTTGAGCCCAAAACTTCACAAAACATAACATTTAATGTGTCTATACATGTACAAGTACAAGAAAACTTCATGGTGAGAGCCTTATTATAGTGAGGAATGATGTTAAAGTGGTTTCAAGGTAAATTCAATGAATTTTAAGTGTTTATAAAAACTATCTCTCTCATTAGGTCATTTCAAGTCTTCTTGGAAGCCTCAAACATGCTTATCATCTCAATGATGATTCATAAAGATTAGGGCCTTTAAAAAAAATTAAATTTGACAATGTAATATAACATCCCCAATAATCTTTGGATCCCATGTAAATCCTCCATATAATTTTGAGCTTAGGAAAGTGCTTCTCATGTTATGTATATTGTGTTTGGTGAACTTGAGAGAGAGTTTGACTTAGAAATGCTATCTTGGAGTTTGGTTGTGGTTATAAACACCTTAGGGAGGTATATTCCATCCAATATGACATTTTAAAATGGTATTATTTAAGACTTCTCTCTACAAACCTACTATGATCTCCATTATCTCATGCTTAGGGTTTACTATAAAATCAGTACAAGTAACCCTAACAACTTACCAAATCATTTCCATTTCTTTCCTAGTGAGTTAAATATCATGAAATTAATTTATAACCTATTGGTAATCCTATTAATTCTCTAAATTTTCAAACTCTCTTCACAACATGCAAAATTATATCATTCTTATACGCACGCCTATGTAGGTCCATGAGTGTTCATTTAGGCTTGTTAAGCCTAAAGGAAGGATCACATAGTCCTAAAACATTTCATATGTACTTTATTCACAAAGGAAGTTTAAAATAATTCTAATTACATCAAAATTATATTATCAAATTATATCTATATGTCTTAATGTCTCAAGTTTCTTAGGTTTGACCATTCTACCTATAGGTGCAAGGCTGAATAACTGGAAGCTTTAGATAGGTTTTAATTTTATCACCCTTTGATGATATTCAAAACCTTATTTATTATGTATTAATTATATACATCTTTAATATTTATATAAACCCAACTCCCATGTAAAAAATTACATCTTGCTTCTCAATGCTTGAAAGTGAGTTGAAATTTCTCATGCAGGCCTCTAGGTGGCATTTTTGGCTTCCTTGAGTATTGCGTTCTAAGACCAAGATTTCTCAACCAATTTTAAATTATTCAAGGGTATATACCCTACATTTTTATTACTATTATTACTGAAAATCCTTCAATACTTCACTCCACAACACAAGTGTCATGTTTTCTTGCTCAATGCTTGAAAACTAACTTGAATTACTCAAGCAAACTTATATGTAGTCATTAGGTGTCTTATCATATTTTGGTGTTTAGTGCCTCTCTATAGGTCTCTGAGAATTTAATTTGTCTTTATAAGAGTGTTAAGATATTTTTCATGTTATTTTTACTCATCGAAGAACTTATTCAAAACCCTTCATCTTCACAAGTATGTATCTCACATGAAAAATGAGACCTATAGGTCTATAGATATAGAAGGCTTTATTTTCATTGCATGAATCCTTACATGAGGATTGTCTTAATATTTTTAGGCTTGAGATCATTTCTCCATAGCCTCATTACACTTTCCATGAGGTCATGACCCTCATATGACTTTGATAATGCAAGATAAGACATTTTTAAACCATTTTATACAAGAAGTCTCATAAGATAGTCTTTAAGGCTGAAAACATGAATGTGACTTCTTAGAGGAATATTATAGAGTGAACATATCATTGGAGAGATCTTAAATAAGTGAGAATATGGTTAAAATAATTTAACCATCACTTTTATGTATTTAACCCTATCAAATCCTCCAAAACTTTAAGTGCAAACCTACAACATGTATCTCATGGAGGTTCCTCTTGATCCCTGATTTCTCACACATGTGAATCTGATGGATAAAAATGTGATATGGTTTTTCAAGACTATTTAAATATCTAAAATTTTCATCATGTTCCAATGGTCTCCAAATTTCATGAAACTTGTGTAAAATTGAGCCTGTGGTTTATGTAGTGTTTAAGACCACCTGATGGTATTAATGATTGTTTATAAAGGTGAAGGAATATATATAAGAAATAATGCCCAAAAAAAAGGCCTTTATTCCCACTTAAAATGATTTAAATATTAGACCATGACTCTCTTTTCTATGTCCATACCAACTACATGAAATTGACCCTTGCTAGTCTACTAAGAAGTTGATATAGGTTCTGATGCAATTTTGTCAATTTTAGGACCTCTACAAGATTGATATCAATGAAAATAACTTAATTAAACTTAAGAGACACTTTAAATACGTTTTAACCTTAATATGGATCCTCCAAGTGCATATAAGTGCCTGAAACTACCCCTTTTGAAGTGATTTTCTCTCATTTGGACATTAAAATTGTAAAACTAACATTTGACATCCTTGACATGTATTAAAGTTAGATAACTCCTTTAAATGATTTGGAAAGTGTGATTATATGAATATTTGATATTTTTTGTCTTTGACATACATTATATTTGGATATATGCTAATATACTCGAAAACTATCAAGACAAATAAAATTACCAATAGGCCAAGATCTGAAACAATAACTTAGAATTGATTCATATTGAATGACTTGAAATAATTACAATCCCAAACCATGCTTAAATAAGCCTCAAACTAGAATTTAGATTTGATATGGAAAATTTTGAAAAAATCTAAAATCTAAAAAAAACATCTATTTTTAGCAGTCGTTATTTATAGTAAGTTTTGTATGCAAGCATGCATGGATCTAAAAATATTTTGAAAAAACCTAAATACTAAAATTATCCTATAATATTAAATTAAACTAAATTTGACATTTGGTTCTAAAAATATACAATTTCTAAAAATAGAAAATTCTCAAAAAAATCATTAAACATTAATTTTAGACCCCCAGATGATCACATTTAACCTCTAAAAAATATCAATATCAAATCAAAGTGGATAGAGTGTCTTAGGGAAGAATCTAACTTTTAAATAATGTCATTTTAGCATGTATAATATCTCAAATGGAGTTACAGGTCAAAATTTATGGCCTTTAGAAGGTTGGCCTATTTTTTTTGCATCATTCTCCTCTGGTTGAAAAAAACTCAACTCTTGTGAGTTGGCCTAATTATACTACTGCCATTTGTCTTTATCAATATTCTTCAGCTCCCATTATATAATCCAAGTGTTGTCTTATTTCTGCAATCCTTCCCATTTCACCAAATACTCATTATAATTCCCTTGCCTTGTGATCACTATCTTCATATCCAAAATTTACACTATTTTTTCTTTCTTCTTCTTTGGAACCTGTTGCTCCCAATTTACTTCTTCATATTCATCATCTTCACCATCTTATGCATGGAATTCACATAAATTTGAAACATTAAATACTATAGATATATCAAAATTCTATGGTAAACTCACATCATATGCATTATCATTGATTTTCTTCACAATTCTACTTGGCCTAATTTTCCTATATCTCAACTTATTGTATGTGCTTTTTGGAAATATTTCTTTCCTCAAGTAAACCATTACCAAATCTCCTTATTCAAATACCTTGGATCTCCTTCTAACATCTACTACTACTTTATATTTCTCATTACTTTCTTGCAACTTTCTTCTTACTCCTTACAATTGTTGTATATGCTCTACAAATGCTTCTACATCATCACTAATTCGATCTAAAATTGGTAACTTTACCAAATATAAAATACCCATAGGATTTCACTCATAAATAATTTTAAAAGGTGAATTTCCTATTGATCTATTTACTGAACTATTATATGTAAACTTGTCTTGTGGTAAATCCAATTCCCATTGCTTTGTCTTTTCTCCCACTATGCATCTCAACAAATTTTCCAAGCTCCTATTCACAAATTATGTCTGTCCATATGTTTGTGGGTGATATGCACTACTAAATTGTAGCTTAGTACCCATATTCTTCCACAAAGTCCTCCAAAAATGGATTATAAATTTCATGTCCCTATCTTAAGTAATAGTTTTTGGAACACCATGCAATCTCACAATATCCATAAAAAATAATTCTGTAATTCTACTAACATCATTGATTTTATTACATGCAATGAAATGAACCATTTTAGAAAATCTATCTACAAAAATAAATTGAATCGTTACCTCTCTATGTGTTTGGAAATCCTAATACAAAATCTATACTCAAATTTGTCCATGTCCCTCCTAGAACTGGTAATGACATGTAAAGTCTAGTATTTTGTGCATATCCTTTAGCCACTTAACATATTCTACACCTTGAAGCATACCTTGTCACATCTCTCTTCATCTTTGGCCAAAAATATTTTTCCTCCACCAATGCTATTGTCTTCATCTTACCAAAATGTACAACCAAACCATCACTATGTAATTCTCTTACTATATTGTCTTGTAGAGACCCAACTAGAATGCACAATTGTTTCCCTCTGAAGAGATAACTTTCTTTCATAAGATACTCATCATGAATAACATCTATCCCACCTGTTAATGGATTCCTGCACTTCTCAACTACCTTTCTCAAATATGGATCAATATCATATAATTGTTTAATAGCTTCAAATCCAACTACTTCACTCACTCTAGTAATTAATAATGCTACTCTCCTACTCAATACATCAACTACCTGATTCTATTTTCCTAATTTATGCTTCAACACAAAGGTATATCCATACAAAAAAGAAACCCACTATGCATTGCATGCCTACTATTCAACTTCTTTTGTGTATTCACATACTTTAAATCCTCGTGATCTATAAATAGTATAAACTCCTTAGGCACCAAGTAATGCCTCCAATATCTTAATTCTTGTATAATTGCATAAAGTTCAACATCATAAGTAGAATACTTTTTTCTTATCTCATTCAATCTCTCATTGAAATATGTTATTGGCTTTCCTTCTTGACTCAACATAGCACCAATTCCCATAAATGAATCATCACAATAACTTCAAACACTTTACTAAAATCTGATAATGCTAAAATTAGCCTTTATGTAATCTTCTTTATAAAAAATTTAAAGCTTTCTATGGTTTCTCTAGTCTATGCAAATTCCTTCCCTCTCATTCAATCTATTATTGGTGCCACAATACTACTAAAGTTTTTAGTAAATTTTCTATAAAAAGTTGCTAAACCATGTAAACTTCTTACCTCTATAATTCTTCTTGGAATAGGCCACTCAACAATTTCCTTTATCTTTTCTTCATCCATTTTTACACCATCTACAGAAACTACAAATCCCAAAAATACCAAACTATTCTACATAAACCTACACTTCTTCAAATTTACATACAACTTCTCCTTTCTTAAAAAAATCCATTACCATTCTCAAATGTTTTAAGTGTTCTTCTTTAGTCTTACTAAATATCAAAATATCATCAAAATAAACAACCACAAACTTACCAATATATTCTTGTAGCACTATATTCATGACCCTCATAAATGTCCTAAGGGCATTAGATAATTTGAATGGCATCACCATCCACTCATATAAGCCATCCCTAGTCTTGAATGTAGTTTTCCACTCATCTCCTTCACAAATTTTAATCTGATAATAACTACTCCTTAGATAAATCTTGGTAAAATGTTTTGCTCCTGTAAGCACATCCACCATATCATCTAAATGAGGTATAGGAAACCTATACTTCATTTTAATTTTATTAATTTCTCTACTATCCACACACATTCTCCATCCTCCATCTTTCTTTAGAGTTAGAAAAGATGGTGTTTCACAAAGACTCATACTCTCCCTCATCACCTTCTTCTTTATCAATTTAGTTACCTATTTATTTAATTTTACATGTTTTGTTGGACTCATCCTATAAGATGTGTGATTGGGTAGAGCTGATCTTAGAATCAAACCAATGTGATGTTGTAAATCTCTCTTTGGTGGTAAACCATCTAATAACTCATTAAGCATAACATTTTCATATTCTTTCAAAACTCTTTCTATTTATATTGGTATTGACACCATTTGTATTTCTTCATTCTTTACTACTAATGCATCACAACAACCTACTACCTTCATATCTTGGATAAATTCTTTAGTAAAAGCATGCTTTCTGTCTTCTCTTCCTTTTTAAGAGGTAAAAAACTACCTTTGTACTACCTTTATAAAAAGTGTACATGTTATTTTCTCCATCGTGAATTACTTTCCTATAAAATTGCCACAGTCTTCCCAATAACACATGACATGCATCTCTCTAAATAACATCACACCATATTTCATCATTATAACTCTTTCTTATAGAAAAATTGATTAATCACATTTTATCTACTATAACTTTATTCCCTTTCTTAAACCATGAAATCCGATAAGGATTAGAATGATTTTCACACTGTAAATTTAGTTTCTTAGTCATTCTTTAGAAACCACATTTTCACAGCTACCATCATCTATAATTACTTTACATACCTTTCCACTTAAAGTACATCTTGTTTGAAAAATATTTGATCAAATCCATGTATCACCACCTTTTTTATTCTTCACTTGTTCTTTCCTTAGATCGATCATGGTTATTCTCATCATGAGATTCTCTCCAACATCTGTTGGTGCAACTTTAGTATTCTATTCTTCTATCTTAGCGTCAACTAGATTCACTCTTGGGTGATCTTCTTGCCTCTTTTATTGATCTTGATTGTGTGGACACTCAAATTCTCTATTCCCTTATCCACATCTATAATAGACATAAGATCTATGTTGATTTGGAAACCATCCTCTAGAACCACCATAACCTCATCCTCTTTGAAAACCTCTTCCTCTTTGTTGTTAATGAAACCCTTATCTATTATCATCTTTCCTTTTTGCACCATGTGATGATTCATATCTTATGGTATTAGACCCACCTCTAGTGGTATTAAACCCACTTTTTGCCCTATTTTGAGGGTATCCACCTCTTCTTGGACCAAGATACATTCTTCTAAAATTATGTCCATTTTATTTTTCTTCGACCTTCAAAGCTAATTGATAATCTTCCTCCATGCTAAGTATTCTATGTATGCTTATCTCATCTTGAATATAAATTTTCAAACCATTTACATAAATTTTAGCCATCCTCTCTTCCATTTCTTCATGCTCCACTTGTATGAAAAGCTTATAAAATTCATCTGTATACTTTTATATATTTTGATCTTTTTGCCTCAAATTCTAAACTCTTCTGTATAGGGATTATGCATAATCCATAGGAAGAAATTTCTCCCTCGGCTTCTTCTCTATTTTTTTCCATGAATTAATCTTCTCTTTAAAATTTCTCTATCTCTCTTTCTGTAGGTGATTTGACCAAGTCATTGCATGACTTTTCAATTTCATGCATGCAAACTTTACCTTCTTGTCTTCTCTCATAGTCTTCCACTCGAAGAACTTCTCCATGCTATTCATCTAATCTATCAACTCCTCTAGTTTTAAACCACCTCTATAATCTAGAATATCAACCTTGATTTCTTCATTCTTCTTTCTAAATCCCAAACCATCCTCTCTTCCATCGATGGTGGTTGTTCTTGTTCTTCTTCTTGTTGAACTTCTTCATCATGATCTGTGTCATCCTCATCACCACCTTGTCTTCTTTATTTATTGGTGATAACCTCTACTAATTATTGAACTTTAATCTACATATATTGTATATTCTAGTTCATATGTTTCATACATCCTCATCCTCTCATCATTCATCTCTCCTCCAAGATTTGAACTTGCTCTGATACCAGATAACGAAACTAAAAAATTTCAAGATAAATAAAATTACCAATAGACCAAGATCTGAAACAATAACTCAAAATTGATTCATATTGAATGACTTTAAATAATTACAAACCTAAACCATGATTAAATAATCCTCAACTTACAATTTAGAGCTGACATGCAAAAATTCAAAAAAATCTAAAATCTAAAAAATGTCTATTTTTAGTAACTATTATTTATAGTAAGTTTCTCAAGAAAGCATGTTAGGCTCTCAAAATTTACCAAAATAACCTAAATACTAAAATTAACTTATGGGATGAAATTCAAATAAATATAATGTTTGTTTCTAAAAATAGAAAATTCTAAAAAAATCATTAAACATTAATTTCAAACCCTCATATAATCACGTTTGGCCTTCAAAAAATATTAAAATCAAATATAAGTGGATAGAATAGCTTAAAAAATAATCAAACTTTTTGATATGATCATTTTGACGCATGGAAGAGCTCAAATAGAGTTACGGGTCAAAAGTTATGGCCTCTAGAAGGTTAGCCAATTTTTTCTGCATCATATGCACTTTTCTCTTCAACTTCATTTACCTTAAACTTTACAAATCAACCTTAACTTATCCAAACATGTATGAAATGTTCATGAAAGGTGATGAAGGGTTAGGATGACTTTGAAATATAATTAATAACTTTTGACATCATGTGGATCAACCTTCTTCACATCATGGCATATATATACTAGCATAAGACCAACGTAAAATATTATCTTAAACCTATTAAAACAATCTTAAATTTTCTAATAAGATCTCAATAAGAGCATTTTAAGACCTCACAAGGCATGGAATGGGCTATGAATAAAGTTAGAAGACATGACAATTCAAGTGTTTTGTGAACCTAGTCTATGGTAGCCAAAATTTGGCTAACATATTTGGCATTCTCCTGGGGATGCTTGCTTGTTAAGTATATTAGACTAGTTTCCTAGTCCACCATTGGCCAATGGAGTCACTACTACTCAAAATCAAACTTGAAATGACTTTGACAATTGATAGCAAATTCTTGACCAATAAAAGATAGATGAATTAACCTCCAACACATAACACATAAAATATAACCCAAAAATAACCAACACACAAACCTGTGCTAATAAAGCACTTAGGGAACAAAAACATGACATAAGAAAACACTATACACAACTAACCTCAACATTTATTCTTCTTTTAGGATCAAATGGGAAGCTATTAGTATCACCATTACACCATGATATCAAATTATCACATGCTGAGTGAAGTCCAACAAGGAATATTTCATGGAGTAGAGGCATTCACCTACATTTGGAGATTATAGCATGCTCGTGGTTTCTATGACTAGCCATCAGACCTTTTCACTTCATTACCTTGTACATAGGCTAACTATGTGAGTCAAGCATCAAATCTAACTCATTCCAAATTTGGCTTCTTGGCACAAATAATATCATTTCTATCTCATCAAAAGGTTACTTTTGATCAATTTGAACAAATTTAGATGCATGTTGTGGCATGCTTGTAGTTTTGGCTTCAAGGAGAAGTGTATCTTGCTTCTTGAGAGATTAAGACCAATGAATCTCAGTTTACTTTTCTAATAATTAACAAGTAATTTAAAATTTATTGAGAGGTTTCTAACCTTATTTAAGAACATCAAACAAGTTATCTTCAAATGAAGTAGCCTCTTGGAGTAATAAGTTTGGAGAGTTGCCTTCCTCTTGCTTGGAAAAACTACCTTTGTTAATCTGAATCAGACCATAACCACTCTTTAGAAGACTATAACTTGATCTTATAACCTAAAAAACTTCCTTTAATTTAACTTCACTTGGTTCTAGTTCACTTAGACCTTATTCAAGCTTGATAGGTGCTAATATAAAGGTAGTCATAAAATAATTTGATGAGTTAGAAATTGTACCTTTTTGATCATGTTCTTGGGGCTAAAAATAATTTTTTTTGACCTCTAATGAATCCTTATAATATTCTTACTAATTATTGACCAAATTGGATTATAGAAGGCTAACTTCCAAACCATAAGTTTTGCAACTATGAGACTGATACTAAAAGATGCAAAGTGACCCTAATTTATTATATTTACCAAAATAAATTTAAAGTGGGAATATAATTAGCATTTATTTTAGTAAACTTTCCAATACCTCCCCCCTCCCACCTTTAAATGTTTCACATTTTTTCTTTCTAAGGCTTCATGCTTGAATACTCTAGGAACATGTACACATTATATTATGTACTTGATTCTATTTTATATAGTTCAAAAACATTCATATTGGCAAAATTTTAGGAATGCATATGTGTTATAGCGAGTAAAATTATAATTTAGACATATTTTAAGTGTTAAAAATGCATATGTGTTCTAGGTTCAATGTTTACTGATCCTAAAAAATATAATATGTATGCATTAGTGATCAATTCATGAAAATGTCAACAAACATTACCCCTAACTTCATGCACTTACCAATATTTTTCTTGGATACCCTACTCATCATCACATTATTTATATTTTTTTTGTTGCATGTTCTATATTACTATGATAAAATTAAATAATTAAATTGATAATATAATAATTTGAGGCATTACTAATGTGTGGCATGTGGCAACAATCCTGATGTATAAATCTCTTCCATTATCCTTTGTTGTAAAACTATCATGCAACTTTTCCATGGTGTCTATCCTTTGGGGATTTTAGGGTGGTTGAATCCATAGATATGGTAATGCATATGGTTTTTAAAATGTTGCAGACCAAAGTAATCTAGGTGTAGTTACCCCAAATTTAAGTCTTATACTATGAGGTTGAAATGTTGACATTTACTAAGGTAAGAGAGGAAATACATGTTGTTAACTTAGAGGAGGTAAGAAAACAAGCGTAAGTTACTTTCTTGAAATTATATTTAAATTAGACATAAAAAAAGTTGTTCCCCTTTGAATATGTATCTTCGCTAGCTAAATATTTATTTTGAGTATGTTTAATAGTAACTGGAGTCACCCTATTTTATTCTAAGACTTTTTCTAGCCAATATATTATTTTCAAACTATAATAGTAAGATCTATTTCCAAACTTCAATGGTAAGATCTAATTTTCTATTGATGTCATGATATGAAAATAAACCTAGGGAGATGGATACACACAAAAAACTTAAGATACTGAAAAGAATATATATATATATATATATATATATATATATATATAACATTGTAGTTATTGATATGAGAATATCATATTGTTATATCCTCTTAAAAGAATTTTATGATGTGGACATGAGGTTTCATGTATGCACAAGACTCTCTATTGAATTATATAGACCAAATGATAAACTTATTAACCAAAAAGTGTCTTTCTTATTAATTAAATACTCAATCCCTAAAATGGATATATTCAAGGCATAATTTACTAAAGACAGCCTTCTAATTAATCAAAGTTTCTTCGTTTCCATATTCAATACTATACAAGTAAGATTTTGTGTGAAATGAGAAACTATGCCTGATAAATTGATAATGAATCAATGATGTTATAAATAGGCCTCATGGAATATGTTTGATTATGAATATTATTTTTAAATAATTTTTAGTAATTACAATGTTCTTGAGTATATGATTTCACCAAAAATTATTGAGGATGCAAATTTATATCTTGGAACCCTCTTGCTTTCCTTGATTGTAAACATGTTCAATGGATTTTTTGAGCTGCATTTCAAAATTTCTAGGCTACCTAAATTTTATAAACAATAATACCTTATACTATATCCTAATTGGCATTATCTCTTCCCTCCTTATTTTTTATACTCCAATATCAATTGTGGATTCATCTATTTAGGTGGCCATGACATACTATGGAATAGGATTTTATCTTGATGCATCTAGGTAATATACTAAGTATGAAACATGATGCATTATAAGCCATTATTTGTTTTCATTTTGTGTATGAATATCAATTTTATAGTAACTACAATTTTCTTGAAAATGTGATTTCACCACAAAAATATCAGGGATGTAAATTTATATCTCGGAACCCTCTTGTTTTTACTAATTGTCAACATGTTTGATTATGCATATTATTTTTAAATAATTTGCAGTAACTAAAATGTTATTGAGAATGTTATTTCACCATAAAAATATCAAGGATGCAAATTTATATCTTGGAACCCTCTTGCTTTTCGTGATTGTAAACAAGTTCAATGGATATTTTGAGTTGCATTTCAAACTTACCAAGTTGCCTACATTTTATAAATAAAAAGACTTTATAATATATCCTAAATTGGCATTCTCTCTTCCTTTCTTATTGTTGAGCACTCCAATATCAATTGTATATTAATCTATTTGGGTGGTCATGGCATACTATGTAATAGGATTTTCTCCTTTTGCATCTAGGTAAGCCCTAAGATTGTACTAACTTTGAAACCTGATGTATTATAAACCATTCTTTGTTTTAATTTTGTGTATTAATATCAATTTTAATGCAAAATTTTAGATAATAATCATTAATTTTCATTAGAACAATCCAATGATTTATAATAAATATTTACAATTTTGATCATTGTGAGAATATATTACATATATTTTTTACTTCAAAATTCATTATTTTTTTATCTATTCACTATAATTCTTTCTAATTTTCTCTACTTAAGATAGAAAGACATTAATAACTAAGTACTTGATTTTGTTAGTGATGTACATGACACTTGCATTCACCTATTTCTTGTTCATCTATATTTTTTAATATTATTTTTAGACCGTTTTCTTAATAAATTTGAAGCAACTAGATTATATCCCCCCTTTAAAAATAATT